>VCRD01001306.1:66945-93796 GCA_006783055.1 Trinorchestia longiramus
CAGACATTCGAGCGGCCATTATTTTTGTAACAACCTAATAATATCACACAAGTAACCACAAACAATTCATAGACACACTAGACATAAAGGAAAAACAATATCAATTGCATAAAGCAGTTAAAGAAGAAAAAACAATGAATAAATATATAAAGCTTGGCCAGTGAGTGCCGGTTTAAAGGAATTCTACTGAACCAATAACATGGTCTAGTAGTATCTGTGGAAACTTCACAGTTTAAAAGTGATAAAATTAAGGATCTATGAAATAAAATGCATTTTCAGTTTTACCTGTTCTACTATCAGAACCTGAATATTTTGTATGAATATATACAGAACTTCCATTCTGTATCTTATCTACTAATAACATGTCCTTGTATGAAAAGAAGACTAATAACTGGGAAAAATGGTGTATTTTATGGTCATCCAGTGCCTTTGGTGTCCATAATACAATGCTTATATTACATGTATGTCAGTTCAATAATTTTTCTTGAGTAATAGATTGGAAGAAATGGGAAGGACAGACTCAGATAGAGAGAAAGACAAAAATGGAGATACAATATGTATTACACATATGTTGATTGCTCCTATAGGTATGTAGAAATCCAAATTTAGTTTTCTTAATTAAAGGTTTTAGCTTCAAAAAAGTGTATTACATTAACAATACTAGCTCTGAGAGCAACAAAGAGAGACTTAACTTGTACTCCTCACTCACGTCACTAAACGACCAGCTCATACTTGTAAAATTGTTGTGCCTCCAGTATATTTGTTGCTAAGTTGCATAATGTTATCTGTTAAAGATACAATATGAATGTTTACACATCAAAATTTTGTGTAATGTGTACACCACTCAATATTTTGCTTAGACACAAAACTAGTCATGAGTAGTAAATTAAATTAAAATTAATTAAAAATTAGAAATTAAATTACTATTTTAATGTAAAGATTGACAGTGGTCTGTATTAATGAATTGTGTCTTGGAGTGCCAGACTGTCCACACATGACAACTTTGCTGTCTTGGCAGTTTCTTGACAAGTTTTGGTGTCAGTATCTTTAGAAATTTGAATGGATGGTACAGCTTACATGTTACATAGTACGATACCGAATTTTTTCTTTGATATTCTTGACAATTTGTTACGGTTTTTATTCTGATGCGAACATTCTTGTTAGGAAGGAGATGGAAGCGGCCGCCACGACGACCAGGAAGGAAAAGAAGATGAGGAGGAGCCTGAGGAGGAAGAGGAAGATGCTCAGGAGCTTGCCAGGAAGAACAACATATCTCTTCTTGACCAGCACACTGAGTTAAAGAAGTTGGCTGAAGGTAAGCTTATCGCATGGGGGAAAACTGGAAGACTGGTGTCTCATAGATGATTAGTACATCTACCGTATTTCACGGCACATAGGACGCACTTTTTTTCCAAGATTTTGGCTCAAAAATCGCCCTGCGTCTTATCATCGTAGGTGAAGTTTGAGACCTCTCGTAGGCCTAGGCTAATCTTCTCTCTGATGCTCACTAACTCAGCTTACGCTCAGTACTTCGTTTTATATGCCGTCAGTTACGGTGCGTCCTGTAAAAGTTATGATGGCTTGGGTAATATCCGGGATTGAGGGTTAGGTTGTATATAAACAGTCTGTTTTCTTGCTTAAGAGTCATGTTTTTGTTGTTTCACCTGGGACTGAACCAAATTTCGATAATGTGTTTATATGTTCTGCTTAGTGTTTTCTTCTCAGAGATAATATAAAATGTTAGCAAAAAACAAGAACAGTGCGTACAACTTCAGCCTGGTGGCGGCACTGTGGCTCATTAATTCTGCTTGTGCGTCCTCAGCTCGGAAGGAGTCAGAGATTGAGAAGCTGCGGCGGGAGGAACAGAAGCTGCTGGAGGCTGTGGCTGAGAAGCGCGCCCTCATGGGGGTGGGTGAGCTGGCACAGGGCGTGCAGTACACGGAGTCCCTGCAAACGTCCTGGCGGCCTCCTGACAGAGTGCTTGCTATGGATGAAGCCAGACATGAGAGAGTGCGCCGCAAGTACAAGTGCGTTCTTTCTTCGTTCCGGGGTCAAAAAAAGCATAATTTACCTAATATATACTGTTGTTGCATTCATGTAACACACAAAAGTACAATTTTTACAATAATTCAGTATTAAATTATATTTCTGTATTGGATGAGTGTTGAACACGTTTAGTACAGCAATGAGCTGTACTAGTGATGTTCAAAAACAATAAATAATAAAATAAATTTGTCAATGCAGTATTGTTCAAAAGCAAATTCATTAGATTATTGGGTAATGTACCTCGATGTAATTCTTCCATTGCACGATAATAAACCTCGAAGTTATCTTCCATTACATGGCAATATACTTCGAAGTTATCTTCCATTACATGGCAATATACTTCGAAGTTATCTTCCATTACATGGCAATATACTTCGAAGTTATCTTCCATTACATGGCAATATACTTCGAAGTTATTTTCCATTACACCTGATAAGATAATCAGGCACGACTCAAGCTTCAGGCTGTAAGGCGAGACTGGAGAGTTATGCGTCTGTTTGAATTGCAGGATCCTTGTGGAGGGAGAAGATGTCCCTCCCCCGCTGAAGTCGTTTGCTGACATGCGGTTCCCACCTGCCATTCTCAAAGCTCTCACTAAGAAGGGCATCGAGAAGCCTTCGCCTATTCAAGTAAAATTTGTTTTTGGTTACTTCTGTGCAGTATTCAGTTCGAGCTGCTCCCGTTGTAAAAAATACACTTTCTTCCAAGCTAATTATAGATTTGTATAGATATAGATTTTTAAATTTGTTTTAGGATTATGTTGCCCAGTTTCTTCAAGGTTATTGCAAGGTCTGGTACTACATTAATTTTGCTGGGAGTTGAGCAGTTAGGAGTGGACTTCATGGTACAGTGGATTTAAGTAAGATCAGGGTTGGGGGATGGTATTAGTTTCCTAGATTTCTGTGAAATTTTCATGGTGTAAAATAAAATAATATGGATGAATATAGTATACCTGTTTTTCAGCGTCACCCGATATAAAAAATGTGGGCCAAATACGAGTTTATGGTACCATTCTTGAAAGCAGTGAAAGATTCATCCTCAATAATACAGTCAACCCTCGATAAGACGGACCTCGGTAATCCGGATATCGGATAAGACGTATACAGCAGTATAGTGCATACAGTATAATGTATTATGTATTTAGGCCTTATTAAGGTGATTATTTGTGCATATATAGGCATATCGGTTATTTCGGACAATCGGCTAATCCGGACCACCCTTCCCCCCTAGTAGTCCGTCTTATCGAGGGTTGACTGTATTGAGAAGTCGTTTTGAAGTAAGAGGTCCACTGAGTAAATGCATGTTGCAAAGCCCGTCAGTTTTCCGCTGGTTGCCCCTGTTGCGTAATAGTGGTGGTTTCTCTCTTTTGAACCAACGATTTTTGAGGAAAAACCTCGTTAAAGCTGCGATAAACATTTTTTATCCTGCATCGGCTCACTAACCCTTGCAGTCTCTAGCAGATGCTCATGTAAACTTGATATATATACATCTGTTACATAATACTCATCTTGCAATATTAATCCATACCATAGTCTAACTGTAAAACACTTCCCTCTCTCTTCTGATTCTAACATTTTCCGTTTAGTATGACCAGGTGTCCAAGGTACTTCTATACTGCTCTTTGCATCCCCTCTGACAATTTGCTCACTCTTCCTGCCTCATAACCTCGTCGTATCTCGTTTGATCCAACAGTGTTGTATCCGCTTCAAGTGCCTCATTTCTAATTTCTATTATGTACATTGTTCTCTACTACTTTCAGTCGCTGTAATTCGAAGTAGAATGTGGGAAAACACAGAGTCCCACTAATTACTCTTGATATTTCCTAAAACTTAATTGTTATCGTTGTCATCGCACTGAACATGTGTCATCAGATGCAAGGGATTCCCGCGGTGTTGACTGGCAGGGACATCATCGGCATCGCATTCACAGGGAGCGGCAAGAGTATGGTCTTCATCCTGCCACTGGTGATGTTCTGCCTCGAGCAGGAGACTGCACTGCCCTTCCAGGAGGAGGAAGGGCCCTACGGTAATGTGCTTGCTACGGGGTCCAACGATGACAGTGTGATCCCTTTTTTGTTGTTATCTTATTGTGTTCTTATCCCATTGTGTTGTTGTCTTGTTATCCTATTGGGCTGATATCTCATTGTGTTATTATCCTATTGTGCTATCATCCTATTGTGGTATCGTATTCATTGTTACTCATTGATGCAACTACTACCCGTGTACATAACGCTCGAAGTCATGTGTGTTAAGAACACACCGAAGCGCAGGTGCAAATGTGTGCGTCCTCCGAATTAAAGGTCTAGCAGTACCGGGCTAAGACCCGCAGCCTTGTAAATAGGATACCACCCACAAAGAATAAATTATCAGTTCAATGACGCATCAATTTTGAGTCGTGAAATTTTTTTGGTTCTGTCAGTGCTACCAAAAAGACACTACTTAAAGTATGAGCTCTGCTTTGGTTCTACACGGTACATTGTATGTAACACGTTTGATGTAAGCGGCAGGTGTAATTTGGTTTTATACGGTGGAATATTAACACATTGATTTTGACTGCAGATGTAATTTGGTGTATACGCTAGAATATTAACATTAATTTCAGCGACAGGTGTACTTTGGTTCTACACGCTAGGATATTAACGTGCTGATGTTGGCGGCAGGTTTGATCATCGTGCCGTCTCGTGAGCTTGCCAAGCAGATCAAAGAGAACGTGGAGTACCTCTCCCAGTACCTCGTGATGGACGGGTTTCCTGAGATCCGCACCTGCCTTGCCATTGGGGGTGAGCCTGTGCCTGCAGCTCTCAGTGTCATCAGGAAGTGAGTCAGGGTTCATGGTTGGAGGGTTATCAGAATAATTAACAATTTTGCAGATGCATGAAAACGTGATATATTTTGCGGTGTGTATAAGTGGACTGCTTCTTAGTATAATGACTGTGTTCTACATTGTTCTCATAGATGCTGTAAGCTGTAGAATGTTTTCGATTTTCCCATATAAAAGTTTTGTCTGAAATCGAGGGTAGTTGTCTAAGGGCTTTTGGCTTGATGGTCGTTCTTATTCTTTCTGAAAAAGTAGCATCTTCAAGTTGCCTTTATTTTATTGTCATGTGGCGTATGTCATTGGAATTGAGCTCAACTATTGTCAATTTAAAAGCGCATTTATTTTGTCCAATGATTCCAGCGCGTTACCGTGATCTTTCTATGGTAATATGATGAACTTAATAATAACATACGAATACCAGGTATTAGAAAAAACTTTTTCCTGTCACTTTGGAATTTTTGTGGGGTATCGCTTCACGACTTGCGTATTCAACATTTTGATCGAGTGATAGTATTGATTTCTAGCGATTTACTGGTCACTAAGTTCAGCCTCTGCGTCTAATTGTGGTCCCTCACCACCAGGGGCGTCCACGTGATGGTGGCTACTCCTGGTCGCCTCATCGACATGCTCGACAAGAAGATGTTTCGTCTCGACGTCTGCAGGTGACATGACGACTGTTGGGCTCCTCCCGCCCCGTCGGTCTCTAGCCTGATATTATTGAAAACAAGCAATGCGTAAAATGCGCCGCTATTGAAAGTTCGTTTTGAGGCAAGATTCTTCTGAAAATTAGATTGTTTTGCCTTGGTCGTTCTTTTATGATAGTGAAAACGATTATTTCTTTTGCGAGCTCCTTGTATTCTCATTGTTTTGTAATGTTGTTAGGATTACCGAAGTTAAGTTATTGCAAAAATGCGAACACATTCTTTTCATCTTGGATGTTTGAAAGGAAATTATTTCCCAGCACATCTTAGGGTCCATGCGCTCCTTGGTGGTGAGTAGTATTCTGGACTTTCTCCTGTATGTGTTTATGGAATTTGTTCTGCGAGGGAGAGTAAATATGGAGTTTCTCAGAGGTATCTTGAACTACTTATAGTACACTTGAAATCATTTCATGAGACGAACTCTTTGCTGGTACAAGTTTTAGAAACAAGCAAGCGTTTCATCTGTGAGTCGAGTATCCCATTAACCAACTCCTACTGGAGTGCAGTAGCTTGTTTCCGTGTTTCTGATTCTAACTGTACGAATGTATTTTTCTTTTGACTTATGTTTGTGTTCTACATCGTGAACTTCCAGGTATTTAGTGATGGATGAAGCTGACCGTATGATAGACATGGGCTTTGAGGAAGACGTTCGTACAATTTATTCCTACTTTAAAGATCAGCGACAAACTTTGCTCTTCTCTGCAACGATGCCCAAGAAAATTCAGAATTTCGCGCGGTCGGCGCTTGTGCGGCCCGTCACAGTCAATGTAGGCAGAGCTGGAGCTGCTGCCATCAACGTCAAGCAGGAGGTCGAGTATGTAAAGCAGGTGCGTTGTTTGTGGGCAGACTTCTGTATCTACTAGACACATCTACTCTGAGAACGTGTGATATAATGAGCTTTACATGAAGCAGATACGTTGTTTTGTGTGCAGACCTCTGAGATTTCTACAACTGAATTACGTTGATAATAATATATACCCGCAGTGGTTAAACCAGCAATATAATAATAATAATATACGGTACTATGTGCTTGGAAGAGGTGTGTTGGTAACTCGCCCAATGCTCCCCTAAAAGTAACTTCATGATACTCCAACCAGCTGTTTGTCTGAAATATCGTCCATTATTCGTCATTAATTGAAGCTTGACGGTAAATTTGTAACTGTAGCTGAATTATAAGATTCCACTGCTTTTCTTATATTTTACTTCTACTTTCACTGCACAATGTAATTCTGCACCTGTTGTTAATTCTAACAGAGAATTAGTCTTGTCCCCATGCTTATTCGAAGATAGTTCGGTACGATGTTCAATCCTTGAGACTAAAAGAAAGCTATACGCGGACTACACTTATATTATTTAACGAGATCTTTTTGTACTGATTTTTACTTCCCTAATATTGTATTTTATATCAGTAGGATAGAAATATGTCTAATATGTCTTCACTCTGAAACCGTGTCTCCCTTGTGTCTAAAATTATTACACAACTAGCATGTGTGTGCAGGAAGCTCGCGTCACCCACATCCTGTCAATGCTGAACAAGACTCCTCCTCCCGTGCTCATATTCGCCGAGAAGAAGCAGGACGTGGACCTCATCCAAGAGTACCTGTTGCTAAAGGGGGTGTCTGCTGCAGCCATACATGGTGGCAAGGACCAAGAGGAGCGGTCTGCTGCCATTGAAGCTTTCAAAGTGAGGACGTTTTCTTTATTTTTTCTCACTTGGAATATTCTCTGTTGTATATAAGGTGCATGTATCAAGCTCTTATGAGGTGTGTGATTGGTTTCCAGTGCCAGTAAGGTTGTGTCAGCAGCTGACGCATATGAGATGTAGATTGGTGAATTAATTTGAGACAATGGGCAATGGGACGGTATCGATTGTTAATGGAAGCAAAAAAGGAAGAATTCTAGAATGAGAAATATACTTTCAGGTAAACTGGATGAGACATTTTATGGCAAATTGGTGGATAAAGTAAAATTTGTAATAAGTTTGTGGATTGCTACGAATAGAAGGTTGAAGGAGGAGTTAGGCATCAAGCAGGAATGGGAAGCCAGAGATAGAAGCATTGAAAGCAGTTGAGAATAGAATAGAATGAGACTATAGGAACGAACCTTCAGGCCCATCCTTGGATCGGATAATTACTTCGATAATTATTCGGTTGTTTACCCAAGTCCCATGCCGTATTTCTAGCCGCGTCAACCATGTCGGCATCGGGATTCGAACCCGGGTCTTTCCGCTCGCAAGCAGATTCGCTCACCAGTCGACGAAGCTGGTGATACCAGTCGACCAAGCTGGTGATTCTGAGATAAAGGATTTTAAGAAATCAACGGGAGTAAAAGTTCATATGGGAGTGTAATCATATGGACTATTTGGCAGAGGTTTGGGGACTGACAGTATAAAGGAGAGATTCATGCGTTTTAATAATGAAATATTCGAGAAGTATGGTAGAACTAACACGGTTTGATTGAGTGAGAAAAAATACAATGCAGACCGTGTGGAGTGAGTGAGTTGGATGTCATACTAGTGCTTAGAGTTATGGTGGTTGTAGCAAATGAAGCACATGAACCAATATCGTCTGATCAAGAAAGTGTTAAAGTTGAATGGAAAAAAAAGTGTTAAGAGCAGATTGTGATGGTGGAGTTAGTTAGGACAGCGTTGGGTTCGAAAGATAGTGTTTGGTTGAGGCCGTACCGAGTAAAAATTGGTTGCCAGTCGTTGTTTTACATGGTTTTGATTGGGCTGGTATTTTTCCTCGCTACAGTCACAATATTACGTAGTAGAGATGACCCGTATGAGAGCTTGGACGTTGGAGGAAAAGTTTAGTAGGATTGCTGGTCTAAGAAATTATAGGCGTCTGTTGGAGGCAATGCTTTAACTGTTGCGTGTGTGCTTCACACTTCTTCGCCATCCCTTGTCTTCATACATTGCATTGAAGGATGTCGTATAATTTTTAAGTACGACATCATAAACATTTATAAATAATCGTTTACTGCTCTGAAAGAGCAGAGCACGGTCCTACAGACGTTTTTATGCGACATGTATGTTTTGCCTGTGAAAGTGTTCTAACAACGACGTTACTAGACGCTCTAAATCCCTTTCAGAAGTTCCGATGCATATGCTTCGAAGCTTCTATTACCCTTTATCAATGATACATGCATTAGCCTTTTGTTGATTCATCACGTGACTTGACCCCCTTCCTGCTTTGCAGAGACTCGAGAAAGACGTGTTGGTTGCGACGGACGTGGCTTCCAAAGGTTTGGACTTCCCCGGCATTAAGCACGTCATCAACTACGACATGCCTGATGACATAGAGAACTACGTGCACAGAATTGGCCGTACGGGTCGCTCTGGGGCGAAGGGCGTCGCTACTACCTTCATCAACAAAACCAACGACGAGAGCGTCCTGCTGGATCTCAAGGCTCTGCTTATAGAGAGCAAGCAGAAGGTCTGTTCTCATTATCTTTCCCTTGACTTTAACAACAATTGGTAGGGTTCAAATCAGTTGAACTTTGAACCACGTGTTACCCATGATTTGTGCGTAATGGTTTCGTATTGTTTTTCATCCCTTCCACGTGGGAGAGAATTGTAGCACTTTGAATTGAATGAATCTGATGTATTAACTGCTGCTGTATAAAATAAACACTACTTTTAATTTTCTTAGAAACTAAATTTAACGGTGAGGGAGAAAAAGGCCTTACGTCAACAAACGAGGGTTGCCTTATTTTCCCCCTATGTCAACTGACGGTAACTCTCGCTCGTAGACAGAGTTGAACAAGCAAGGGCTTTTGTAAAGAAATTGATGTGTTCGTTTGCTGCCAGGCCTCGTAATAACAAATTTACTTGTTCAGGTGCCCGAGTTCTTATCGTTACTGTGCGATGGCAACGACCTGCTGGCAGCCTTCGAAGCGAGTTCTGGAGGAGCAGCAGGAGATGAAGCAGGTTGTTCTTACTGTGGAGGTTTGGGTCACAGAATCACAGCGTGTCCGAGACTGGAGGCCATGCAGAGCAAGCAGGCCGCTGGCATCGGCAGGAAGGACTACCTCGCCAACAATGCTGCTGATTATTAGTCGCTTTTACTTCAACTATACGGCAGTTTCTCATTAAATAGTTGTTTTTGTTGCCAATACTACGGTTATCGAAGTTCGAGGTTTATGTTGAAAAAGTGTGAGCTAATTTAAATGTTGCTAGTGAGAAATTATTTGAAGTTTTTAGATTTCATTAGAGCAACAGCAGTATGGCAGATGGGGGCGAGCACATTTATCTGTGTACACGTGGTATTACACTAAATTTGGTGTTTTATTGTGATCTGGAAAACTCGATGAAGTGCGTGTTACGTGGTAGAAATAAAAGTGATGAATGTAAATTATTGCATTATCTTGCGAGTCATGATCTGTCGTATGCCTTCTAAACTGATTACTCAAAATCAAGATTTTCTGAATTACTTCAATTATTATCGAAAATTTTCGGGTTCAAAGTAGTATTTAAATATTTTCTACGTCACCATTTTTGCTTATAGAGGTGTAGCTGTAGCGAAGAAAGACGAATAAACGCGCGGTGAACCAATCAAAACGTGCAGAGTAACTGAGGAAGATAAACAGCACACTGTAGTAAGTGTGTTTGGTGTACTATTGGTCTCCAGTAAAGATATGAGAAGTTGGAGTAGGTGCCAAGATGCTGGTCTGAGATCCTCCAGCTCCGTCGCACATCTTGTTTAATAAAGCAGGGTAATTAGAAAATAGCAGTCAAGTGACCATCATGATATTAAGAGAACGTAACAGTCCTACAAGTTGTGCAGTTCTTGGTAACAAAAACAGCTTTTTTGAGAAGGGCAGGACTGCCTTACGTAATTTAAGAGTTATAAAATAGTTTCGCTCTACGACATTCATTGGAACCTTTCTACATAATTTACGAATATGCTTTATTTTACTTGAAAATAATAATTTCAACTCCTTACTTCAATGTACTGCGAATTACGAGTTACAAAAATGCGTCGAAACCTAGATCTTCATTCTCTCTCTAGAAAAAATTACATGATATAATCTATAAACCATTACATTTTATTGCCACCAGAGCCCGTTCTAGAACAATACAATCGCAATCATCCGCAGAAATTAGTAACCATGAAAAAGCAAGCTGCTTAGCGAATTTAAGTGTGATTCTATATACGTCAAAGAGCAAATACATCAACCACAAACTTGATTACGGCATGTGTAGAGACAATTGAACAAAAGGTACGTCAAAAGCAGGTACATGGGTATCTCACAATGCTACTTTCTACGCTGGAGGATGGCCATGTACATTGGATAGTTACTTTCGCCAAGCACAGGTTAAAGGCTAGTCAATGAAATCGAGCTAATCACATGAAAATAATCATAAACTGTAAGAATCAAAAGCTGTACGATAAAACATGAAAAAGACATCGAACTTTTAGTCTGTACGTTTGGTCATGACTGGTAGTTACTACAATGAGCAGAGGCAAGATACAAGCTGTCCATTACTAGGCGCAATGGCTGTTTCAGAAGTTTAGTCAAGTAGGGGTGGGGAGGGATAATCTTAATACTCTCAGAAATGTGAGCGTAGTGCCCAAGATGTTCATTGTATCACACAAGAATAGTCCCGTCGCTATTTTGGAATAGTCACAACAATAGTCCGTCGCTATTTAACGCGTTGACTCCGAAGTGGTACGTATGTGTACCAGTAAGGTTAGGTTCTGTAATTTTTTCAGATCCTTCTAGTGACTATGCGTACAAAGTGAAGATTTACACCAGTCAGGCAATCGGAGGCAACGTGTTAAAAATTGAAATACAAAGTTTGATGCAACATGTTCACTTACAATGACGGTGGATGCAGTTCAGACCTGATCCCTTATTTTCGCTTTTTTATCAGCTTAAGCAAGCACACACTTAACCCTTTAGCGACCAATTTGTTTTTCTAGTTTGTACGTCTAAGCTCACAAAAACCGTCTGTACACTGATGCAATGAAGCACGCTGAGAGCCAGGCAGCCAAAAGAACGACGCTGTAACATGCCGCCGCGTTCAAACCTAGTAGCAACCTCATATTGCTCACTGTTTAATTATTAGAACAATTCTCCCAAAGACCGTGAAAGACGACCGAATTGTCCTTTTAGTCGCTAAAGGGTTAAGACAGACAGGTTACCTGACGCAAAGTAGTAGTCCATTAATTCACCCAAGTCTCTAGCTACAAAGATAGAATCCAATTGCAATTGAAATTATTTTCCATCGAGATTACCAGCCTACAACGGTTGAAATACAAACAGAATAAATGTACTACGAATTAAGTAGCCCACGAAGGGGACGTATGCATGGTCTATGTTCGAATTAAGGTGGATGAAGTACTACAGCACTAACTTGACTTCAAGTATAATTACTTCACAGGGAACTAATGCTATGAGTAATTTTGCTAAAACTTTTTACTGTTATACAGAGCATCGCTACTAGGATCGCCTAGTCAGTGGGAGTTAAGCACAAAAATAATAACTGCTTTGTAAGTTGCGTAACTCCGCACAATATACATTAAAATATTATACGTTAGACAAACGCACGAGTAGCAATATCACTCAATTCTACCAGGAGACAAAGAACGACCAATAAATTTCCAAGAAATGTGTGCAAGAACTAGAAAAAAACATAAAATGTGCTATCAAGGAATTGAAAAGGTAGTATTTCACAGGCAGGCCTACCTCCACTTAGCATGTTACATCTTTCAGAGTGTTCAGTTCTGGCATTGAATATCACCCTGACAGTCTCTGGCTTAGCAACGTCAGTTGTTAGTCTCCCTTGAGTGTAGCTCAAGCACGAACATTAGTTATAATCTCGCACGTATAGACACAGGCAACCATTGTGGTTTCTTTAAAGATACTTCGTGGGCAATACCTTAATAAAACCAATTCAAATATTCAGCACAGGCATTCAGAACAAATACTCAGTAGAGACGTACAGAATAAATATTCAGCACGGGCATACGGAACAAATTTCAACACGAGTATTACAATAAGTCACTTTTGAAGTGACTCAAAGGAGTTGAATCAATCTCTGTACACTCACTAGACGAAAAATATTACTACCACCCAATAGGGTGGTTTCACAGGAGCCGCGTTAAGCAACATGTTAGCAAATTAATACCACTCTCTACTTAGAAACTGTAGAATAGAGTGAACAGAAAAAAAATGAACAGAAAATAATTTAAATAGGATGCTAAAACTTTTTTAGAACTAAATTAAATTTAGTGTTGTACCTGTTTAATAGAATAGATCGAACTTTTTAACTAACATTAAAGCCTGATTTGTTAATTAAGCTTGAATCCAACGAGTTATTTTGCTCTATTAACTTGCACTAGATACTTTTTTTGAGATGATCTGTCGAAAAAAGTTAGCACACAAAGTTAAATTGCACAAATGCCTCTCTCGTTATTCAGTCAAAGTTAACGTCCTTCCAACAAAATCAGAAAAAATTATCTCTAATTCGTGAATTAATCGTCCTAACGACGAATCAATAATAAATACAAATAGCTTAAACATGTTTAAAAGTCCTTTGAATTCCATCAAAATAATCGTCCTTTAAAAAAAATTATCTTCTATAACAAACTTCAAAAAGAATACATACAGCATTAAAAAATAAGCTCAGCCAGCTTCCCAAATCGCTTTTAAAATACACACCTAACTAACAAACGAAAATTCATTCTAATACACAGTTGCTCAGGGTCGTGAACATCAGGACTACAGGGTGTAAAGACAAGTGTTAAAGAGTTTGGGCGACAGCGAAACGTTAGTTCAAATCCTAAGGAAGACTTGTGATCAAGCGAAGAATCAGAAACTTTCGTAAAAATGTGGATTATTCAGTAGCGAAAGATTTTTCTCACGCGACCGAATTGGAAAAATTGTGCATCATAAAACAGATAGATGAACCATCGATGAATTAGAACCGTAAATAATTTGATACATAGTCGGTTGATCAATCCATGAGAAATGGTCGAACCTTAGTTTACTGTAAGGAACTCAAGCAGGAAATGGAGTAAGTTCGAACAAGATCGTTCGTTCCAGGGTAAAGGAAGTTAGGTCATCACAGTAAACGTAGCTAAGATATAAATAGGCATAAATTACGAATTTTCAGCGAAATAGTAAAATAACGAATAACGCACGAATATTATTCAGGTAAGAGTATTCATCAGGATTTTAAGGAACCCTCGCTTAGAGCAGAACGCGAGGGCTGGCTCTGAGTGTCAACTTGCTTTTCACCTTTGATGTGACTAGGCGAGTCATGCTTGGTGGGTGACAAAGAAACTTCGGACGGCTTGCACTGAGTCTCAGAAGCGTTAGCTGTTGCGTTTTGGATATTATTGGGAGGTCTCTCTGCGTCCTGTGGTGACTGAACAGAGTCCCCTAAGTGCGTCGAGTTAGCACCAAAGTTAGGATTGAGTTTGATTGTGTCAGTGTCTGATGAACAGCCATCGTCGACCCCCGTCTGCGTGACAGCATCATGACGTTCAGGAGTGGCTACAGATCCGGACTTGACGGCGATCTGCAGCATTTCCCGAAGCCCCTGTGGACCACAACGCCAAAAGTCAATCGAAAAATTACTTCAACATTATCCATATGCAGTTACACATACGAAGGAGAAACTAAAATAAGGAGAAACTGAAATAAGAGGAAACAAACGGAAGTTATGAGATATACCGGAGGCACAAAAATAGGTCCTTTACAAGCAGTATCTCACACTTGCTATACGTACGATAAGCCACGCATCCCGTGGCAGCATCGACCACTACCGAATTAAGGGCATCCTGGCACCGAAGAGTAAGGAGCGATCTTAATAACATCAGCCATACCCTCTATAACAAAAATCTTTTAAGACATATAAGGTGTACTTAGTTTCTCACCTCATACTGCATTACATGAATTAGTTCTTTAGGACGTAACATGAAAATGATCACTATATGTTTTCTTCCTGTCTGCTTTAGGGTTAGATGAGACACGTTTTCTCCCTACTCAGAGTACACAAATCAATCTAAGAAGTGGGAGTAAAAATTTCCATTAAATTACAGTACATACACTGGTCCATTTGATGACAATAAACACTCATATCTGTATGTTCTAGTGGGAATATATATTCATTTATATTCCCAGTACAGGCTATAGATATTCACAGTGTTATCTGTACTGAGGATATATTATTATTATCCTCTTCTTTCAGGCGAGACTAGACACTCACCCTGTTCTCTCTGGCGAGGGTAGACACTCACCCTGTTCTCTCTGGCGAGGGTAGACACTCACCCTGTTCTCTCTGGTGAGGGTAGACACTCACCCTGTTCTCTCTGGCGAGGGTAGACACTCACCCTGTTCTCTCTGGCGAGGGTAGACACTCACCCTGTTCTCTCTGGCGAGGGTAGACACTCACCCTGTTCTCTCTGGCGAGGGTAGACAGCAGTTCTTGGTACTCAATTGTCTGGTGCTCATCAAGCTGTGCAGCCCTGCGCATCACGCACACCATCTCACTGACGCGCTCGATGTTGGCACCCAGCTGGGGGATACAATAAGAGCATCAGCTGGGGGATACAATAAGAGTATCAGCTGGGGGATACAATAAGAGCATCAGCTGGGGGATACAATAAGAGCATCAGCTGGGGGACACAAGAACATCAGCTGGGGGACACAAGAGCATCAGCTGGGGGACACAAGAACATCAGCTGGGGAACAATAAGAGCATCAGCTAGGGGACAATACCAAAAGCATCAGCTAATGACACAGCTGCCCAACTTAGGTTTCAGTTCTACCATAATTTGTACTCAGAGTGCAGTCTTGATTATACTTGGGCTTTGCTAGCTTTTGGCTCTTGTAAATACACACCAAAAATATTACTTATTACTCAAATTTTGGCAGTTCAATCAGTATATTATTAAACTTACTGGGAAAAAGCAAACAGAACTAATGATAGTGCAGAGGAATAATAGTCGGTCACTCCACCTGAACATGAGCGCCAAAAGCATGGTAACTTAGTAGTATAAATATGCAACTTCCATCCACCGTTTGTGAGCAATGTTGGTTCTTGTTATTTCATATAAACTATGTAGCTGTGTAGGTGATAGGAAATATGTAATTAGCAGTTTCACGTTAATAAAAGAAATAAATTTCTCTATTTCAAATGAATTTTCCTTTTTTGATAAAGGAAGATTTATAAGCTGTATACTATTTTGTAGTAAATGGGTTTCAAATAAAATCATCCATTAGGATTCAAAAATCTTTGAAAAATTACTTTGTACAAAAATTAATGACCATTCATAAACTTTGGCAAGTTAATGAATAACATTCAATAGGGACTCCATATAAATGTGAATAACTACTGTTGCTTCAGTAATCATGTCGCACAAATAAAGTGAACAGAAAACAAACCTGAAAAGATCTTATGAGGATTTCAGAAGGTTGTCACAGTCAGCTCTGCTATCCACATGAAAAAGGTCAAAATATCTCTGTCTTTGCTAACTCAAAAGTCCAATCCGCAAATTCTTCCTGGCCCAACTCTAGAGTATGCGAAAACACAGTAAAATAAAGCATACACACGCACCGTGCGCTGCACGTATGCTGCAAATTTTAAATGGATCTCTCACTCACACAAGAGGACGAGACCAGACCTAAGAGAATAACAAACCTTGCGCTGCATGGCTGTGGCGTGGGAGCTCTGAAGGTGATCAGGGGAGGAGGTGAGTAGTTTAGCCACCTGCTCTCTGTACTTGCTCATTATGAGCTCCATGACCGTCTGCTGCTCTTCTAAAGCCAGTCGTAGCTCCTTGTTTTCCTGAACATCAAGAAATAATAAAAATCTTAGCGATGGTTGACGTAGCATTTTTTTAGCTTAGTGTAATCAATATGTCAGAGTGAATTAATGAATAAAAATACTGTATCTTTGAGATGTACTTGATGTGACAGGTGCAACAACACAAATGCAGTTACATTTACGATTGTTAGCTTGACCTTTATTTAACTATATCGTAAATAGATACTCCTTTAATATCTTATGTCGTGAAAAATGATCAAGTTTTGCACATCAAACTTATAATTATATATATACAACACCACTTTGATATAGAAGCCAGTATTTGTAGTTGATTGAACTCACCTCTTGAAGTTCTCTGATGTATCTGTTCTCCTGCTGTATAGAGCGAATCAGCTGCCCCCGAGGTCTATTATTGGCCACTTCATTTAGCTGGTTCATTTCCTCACAATACTGCAATAAAATTTTGTTGACTGTATTAAAAAACTATTGCCTTGTTCATTTTTTCACTAATTCATTCAATACTTACAATATGGTCTAGTTGTAAAATTTATTATTAATGAGTTTTTCAATGCAATGTAAGAATCAGCAAATGCTAAATTATAATCAGTACTAAAATTCAATTTTCCATCATTTAAAATGTGTACTATGTATTATATCTACAGATACTTACCAATAAAAAGACTCTCAAGGTCATAAAAATGAGCAAATATTGGCTGCAATTGAAATATGATGAATACAATTTTTAAATATCCCCATACCCTAAAAGTATTAGATACTGTTACTTTAGCTTATTTTAATGCCAAATACATCCAAGTGTTAGGTTAATATATGTTTCAAAGTTGGTTTAGCATTTCCACAAGCTACGAAAAGAAATATATGTACTCACCTCTTTCATACTTTCTACTTGCTTGAACATATCTTGTGCTTGGGACAGGAGAGTGTCTGCAGAGTTGTCATGGTCCCGCAATCTGGTGGCCAGTTTACGGGCATCGCTAAGCACTTGCTGGAGCACAGACATTTTGACTGCACAAAAAACAATAATTAAGAACCATTTTATTGTTTCATAATAGTAATTTATAAGTTTACTTAGATACCAAGGGGCAAAAGATACTGGACAAGAGTATGAATACACTGCTTTTAATATTAAAGTGAAATACATTCAGCATAAAATGAGTAATATAGATTGTAGTAGGGTTTCAAACAACAAAGGGAAAAATTGTTACCGACATAAGACAGCTAGAGTTTATAATGCTAATTTGTAATGAAACTTTACTGCTACTCTATCCATAATTCAAATTACAAACCTCAATTATCAGAAAACTAATATGGTACTAATCAGTGGAAGTTATTCTCAACAAGGTAGTAAACACCACCATCCCACTACAGAAAATGTGAACATTTTTTGAGAACTATGTTCATTTTTGTATAGGAATTACAGAAATCTTTGCAGTAAATTTAAATTTATACACATTATCTCAACAAAGTGGCAAGTGTTCTAGACATGTATTTTGAATATCAAACACTATTTATAATTAAACATAATTAAATACTGACACTGAATCACTTTTAACCATCATACCCAACTCACTAAGACTATTATCTGATAGCAAAAGAGACAAACAAACACATTAATTCCTGAACAAGTTACATACAATACATCTTCTAATTTATATTCAATAGTAAGGCTAAAACTTCAAAATGAAGCATGCAAATCAAAGTGAGGTTTTACAGTACAATAGCTAATTTACTAGTTAGTTACTCTGTACAAAATTGTTAGCATCATCATGAATAACCATTGCATAGTAAATAACAGGAAACTTCACCATACAGTCATTAACAAAATAGTAACCTGCCCACAACACCACACTCTTTGTAAGCACAACTACCATCATCAATAAAAGTTCCTACACTTGCAGATACAAACCAGCTGAGCTTCACACCTTTTACTGCAGGAATAAGAAAAGATATACAGGTAACCTATAGACTTCTAGTGAGGCTCCAACTGAACTCTTGCAAATAATTTAAATGGATGCATAAAACATGTGAATAAAGCTATATTTCCAAATAATTCAATCAGATTTTGATATTTTCATTTACTTATAGATGAAAATAAATATTCACTGCACATTTCAGGTTGGCTCAAACCTAGCACAAACTTCAGGAATCATGAAAAACAGTAATGCTCATTGGCATACAATAGGCAATTGATCAAAGAAAATTAATAAGAAACAATTTGGCATACAGCCAGTTTATAAGAACTTTTGTCCTAATTTTTCTCTACCTACCAGCAAATGCCATAATAAATTTAACTGTTACTACATAACCTATATGTCAAGATCGTGATCGTGACGAGGTGGTGGAAACACATGGTAAATTTGTGGTAAAATGTTATGAGTTTGTGAAGGAGCATTTGTCAAACTGAAAAAATATCAGAGGTTTGATCTATTGCACTAATTGATAGTTATTGATTGACAGTTTGGCTTAATTGATTGTTTAGGCAGTTTGGCTTAATTGACTGTTTAGCTGGATTGGTTTGGCTTGACTGTTTTGGCTAGATTGACTGTTTAAACTTGGTTGAATGTTTTTGGCTTGAGTGACTGTTTTAATAGATATAAGGAGAATACAGAAAGTTTGCTTTGTTGTAGTTATTTCTAGGTGAGAGAAAATTAGTTCTACTAAATTTGGACACAGAATGACTAGTGGTAAGACTAAGAAGGCAGGATCTCGTAGCATGATTGAGTGCAGGACGTTAAGATGAGGGTGGATTTGGAGTCTTGCAGAGGCTTGACTGAAGTGAGTCAGAGTGAGAGAAATAAATTAATGTTTGATTGCTGGAAGTGTATGGTGGATGAAAGAGTGAAAATAGGTGATATAAACATGAAGATGGAGGAGATTAAAAGGCTGAAGGCAGAGGCTATGTCTCTCAGGAGAGAGTTAGAGGATGAAAGGAAGCTGAAAGGAGGAGAAGATGTAAGGAGTAAAAGGAAAGTGGATGGTGATGTAAATGATGGTGCTAGGTGCACAAGTGAAAGAGATGAATGGAGTAGAGTAAATGAGAAGATGAATGGTCCCTGGGCAAAAGTGAATGGAAAGAGGATGATTGAGAAGAATGGAATAAATGACAATGAATGGAATAGAATAAATGAGAAGATGAACAGTCCTTGGATAAAATTGGGTGGAAGGAGGATAAATGAGATAGATGCGATGAAAGGTGAGCATGATAGAGAGAGGAGAATGCAAGGTAGAGTGAGGCCAGTGATAAGAATGTGTAGAGATAGCATGGTTAAGAATGTTGCGAGGTATGAGAGGATGAGTGGAAGTAGTGGATGTACAAGTTTGAGAAGAAAAAGAGTAAAAGAAATTTGTGAGTATGCTGAAAAAGTGATTGATGACATGAATGAAGGCTAGGTGATAGTACAAGGAGGTGGAAATGGACTGCTTGAGAATGGAAGGGAAGTGACAGTGAATGCAATTATAAAAGTGGTTGAAAGAGCACGAAAGAAGAATGTGAGAGTGGCTGTCACAAGTTTCTTGAGAAGACCGGCTTGTAATGAGGAGTATGAACGGTTGCGCAAAGAGGTGAATAGAGATTTGCATGAGAAGATACTTGTTATGAAAGTGGAGAGTGTATGGAAGTGTGAAGTCAGTTCTAGCTTCCTGGATATGGATGATCTGATCCAGGTTGGGTGTTTCTTGAGAGATGGAGTCCACCTTTCACAAGAAGGAGAGACAAAGCTCTCCAAGAGATTCATTCGCTGGATCAGAGCCACCCATCTCTTCATGGAAGGTAGAATGTACTGAAAGAAAGTTGATGAAAAAAGAGAAGATGCATGTACTGGAAATGTTGTAAAGTTGGGATGCATAAATGTGCATGGATGGAAGGTAGGAAAGTTTGAAAACCAGGCAGAAGAATTGAGAAGGGAAGACTAGACTGTGTAGGTGTAGTAGAGACTCAGATGCAAGATAGGGTGAGGTTGGTGTGTAAGGAAAATTAATATCAAATGATAGGTAAAGGTCATGTTAAGTGGCAGAAGAAGGGTGGAGGAGTAGGACTGATTGTAAAGAATTGTTTAAATTGGAAATTGGAAGAAATTTATATTGGAAATGAACTTGAGAGTAAAGATATTTTGGTAATGAGATGTGAAAAAGTGCAACCAAATAAATGCATCACTCTAGTTGTGTGTTATATGACAACCACAGGACCACTAGTGCAGGAAGAGAATGTGAAGTATATCACACTGGAAAGAGTAGTGCAAGAATTTAACAGGTTCCCAGTGATTTTAATGGGAGACATGAATGGCCATGTTGGTATACTTGGAGAGAAGTAAATGAAAATGGTCATAAATTGATTGATTTCTGTGAAGGAAATGAGTTTGAAAATTTGAATGTCACAATAGAGAATGGTTTGCATACATGGGAGAGTGAGGAATGGAAAGCAGCAATTGACTATGTGTTAGTGAATCATGAAGCAAGACAGCATGTCAGAGAAATATATGCGGATGAAAATGAATTTGATATTGATACTGATCACCGAATGCTTGTTCTTAAGTACAAATGCGGTGGAAAAGAGGTTGTGCATGAAAGGAGCACTGTAAAGGAAAAGTGGTGTTTGGAAGCAGCAAATTGGGAAGAATTTGATAAAGTGCAAGGAAGACATGTATAGAATAGAAATGGGGATGTAAATGACATAAACAAAGAGATGGCAAAAATGTTGTATGCCACAGCAGAGCAGATAATTGGGAAAGTAAAGTGTAGAAGATTTACTAGGTAAGCCATGTGGTTTATGAGAGAGATAAAGGAGGAACGAATGAGAAAAAAGATTTTGAATAAAAAACAACACCAAATACAAAAATTGTTTGAAAGACATAGGATTGCAGAAGTGGAATGGCAAGGGGCATGGGATGAATACAGAGCTCAGCAAAAGAAGGTAAAAAGAATGATATATGAGGCTAGAGTGAAAGATGAGACAAAAAATTGAAAATCTCAGAAACAAGGGTCCATATGAAATTGAAGTGGTATAACTTGATACAAGGCAACAGCAGAAGTAATGAAGTACAAATCCCCGAATTAGTAGATAATGGATGCAAAGTGAGTGATCACAGACAAATGGTGAAAGCAGTTGTGGACTTTTAGGAAGATATTGGTGTAATGAATGAGCCTTTGATAGATGAAAAACTAGTAACTCTTCAGATTGGAGAATATGATTTAAAAATAGAAGATAAAATTACCTCTGTGGAGATTGAAACTTTTTTAAAAAAGGTAAAAAACAGGAAGGCAAGTGGCCCTGATGAAATTCCATATGAGTTCTATAAGCATAGTGGTGGGAGTATAATTGAAATGTTGAGATGTTTGTTTGATGAGATATGGAGGAGTGAAAAAGTCCCAGATGAGTGGAATAACTGTAATGTAGTTTTATTGCATAAGGGTGGACATAAGAATACAAAAGAACTAAAAAATTATAGACCTATTACTCCTGCTGACACAGTAAGAAAGATTTTTTGTGGAATCCTAAATGAAAGGATGAAACGTGTGGTAGAAGAACAAGGAGTAATGGGGGAAGAACAGAATGGTTTTTGGAAAGATGGACATGGTGAAGATTATTTGTTTGTGATAAGTGGAATAATTGGAAGAAAGAGGAAGGAAAATAAAAAGGTGTATCTAGCACTTTTGGATATTGAGAAGGCGTATGATAGGTAGACCGTAAGAGGTTACTAGACATGCTAGGAAAAATTGGTTTTAGTGAGAAGATAGTGAATATTGTGAAAAGTTTGTATGAGAATACATGTGCTGTATACAGGCTGGGAAATTTAGTGACAGGACAGGTGAGGAGTGTAAGGGGAGTGAGACAGGGTTGTACCCTGTCTCCCTTACTGTTTGGCCTATATACAGAAGAATTAGCAGTCCACCAGAGAATCAGTGGTTTTGGACTGAAAGTTGGAGAGGAGAAACTGGGTTATTTGCTGTATGCTAATGACATTGTTGTGGTTAGTGAATCAGAGCAGGAACTGCAAATGATGTTGGAGATTGTGGATGGATACAGTAGAGATTTCAAGGTGAAATTTGGAGGAGATAAAAGTAAAGTCATGGTTATAAATGGTGATGAGACTGACAGAGATAGAGAGTGGAATATTGGAGAAGTTAAGATAGGCAGAACTAAGGAATATAAGAACCTGGGATGTATGTTGAGTGAAGATGGATGTGCAAGAGCAAAAGGTGAGAAAGTGGTAAAAGCTATGCAGTGGTGGGGAAGGCTAAGCAGTGTGGCCAAATATAGAGCAAATAAGTATGAATGTGTCAGAGGAATTTGGAAACATGTTGCAGTACCTAGCATAATGTTTGGTATGAATGTTATGGCATAGAATGGAGGAGACCTAGTAAACTTGGAGGTGTGGCAAAATAGAGTAGGGCGTTTGGCATTAGGCGCCCTGAAATGGAGGGCTGCAGAAGTTCTTAGAGAGGATCTAGGGTAGAGTCTGTTTTCTGAAAGGATAGTAAAGGCTGTGTTGAATTATAAGGTGAGAATTGAGTGAATGGAAAATAAAAGGTGGGTTAAACAAATCTTTGAATGGAATCTGAGTGAAAGTCTTTGGGAGAAAGTTTGCTGAGGGTGTGCAAGAAAACTGAAGATTCAGAAAACTGGTTGTGTTAGTATTGGAAGAACTATGGATGATTGGTTATTGAGAGGTTGTGGAGGTAATGGAATGGAGTGGGATTGCAATAAGTGGAAGAAGCAAATTGAAAAACTAACAAAAGAGTATGGCCTGAATAAATGGAAGCATAGTATGAATGGGAAAACTACTTTAATTTGGTAGGCTAGTAAGAATGTACCAAGATTTGAAATATTTTATGATGGAAGTTTTGGCAGCCAACTCTTGTTTGCTGTCAGATGTAAGGCATTAAGTGTGAGTAGGCATACATGGAGGTGGAATGAGGGGAATACAAGTTTATGTCTGCAGTGTAAAAGAGTAGAGGAAACAGTTGAACATCTAGTCAAAGAATGTAGTAAATATGAACATGAGTGAGAGAGCCTCATGGATGTGGTCCATGAGCAGTATGGAGAAAACAAGTAGAATGCAAGGTGTGTTGAACAGGACTCTGGTATGAGATATCTTGCAGGGCTATATGAGGAATGTAACATGACTGTTGTGGATGCAATGAAAGATTTCTTAGCGCATGCATGGAATAAGTGACAGTGATGTTGAAGAGTCATTTTTTTTGTGACTACCTGCTAAGCTTGTGAGGCTGTTTAAGACAAGCTGGACCTTCCAGTGATGCCCTCACTTGGCTGGTTTATTTGCACTGAATGACTCAAGGTGGCCCTAGAGGAATTACTTTAGATGACTCTGGCTCACAGGACAAAAACTCTGGGATGCCATCCTGTTGTATGTGTGTGTGTATTAGAGAATTAGAGGCTGTTACAAAGGTTTCAGCTAAACGCTGGCCCTCAAATCTAAGTCTACGTCTAAGTCTAAGTTAAATTATCAAACTAGTTTATGCTATTATTCGTCGTTAATTCATCAATATAGATTTGATATAATCACCATTTATCCAGTGTCCAGCAAGACTTTAAATATTTGCAAACAAATTGAGTTAAATAAATTAATAACAAATCGTACAGAGAGCAAAGCGAGATTTATCCAAATGCCAAGAGAATGTAACCAGTAGCCATATCGCTGCCAAGTATTCCGCGGATCCGTACATTCTACAAGAACATCTTAGGGTGTAAGAAAATTTAAATCCATCCTCTTGAAAATTGACTTTAAGTTCTCGATATATAAACATTATACTAATGACAGTTGGTGACAGCTGAAATTTGTTATTATGAATGTTTTTTTCGTAAAACTCCATGCAGTACCTATAAAAAAACTAACTCTATGTTGTAAATAAATACCTAATACACTTCTATTTGAGTTAATAACCATTGCATTCGGATCATATATATAAATTTCAGATAATGAATGAATAATTTCTAATTTATACTTTTTGGTAGGCATATGTTTTTGCACGCTCAGAGATCTCCCTGACTCACGACATGCTTCGCACTATAGTCTGGATTTCATAGATGTCCTAAAGATCGTATACAATGCTTGAAGTCAGATAACTAACATTTTCCACGTGGGCTATGGTTATGATTTTTACCTTATATTAGATACTTTGTTTATTCTTGTATATTGTTTATACACATTTCTATAAACCTATATCCAGTAGGTACACGTAGTTGCATCAGAATTGAGAGTAAAGAATCTAATTCTAATTAACTTAACTTAACTTCGTAGCATTATTCGTACGTTAATCACAGCTTTTTCCGAAAGCTAAAATTTATTAATCGGTTTGGAACACTCTCCAGTCTAAGCCTAAAGAGCATTAATATAATAGATGAAGAAACTAGCAAACTTCCCATACGCTTCCGAGTCTTGGTCGAATATGAAAACTTCTTACCGAAAACTCTAATGCACCATCAGTCTAGTAATAAATGAAAATAATTTATAGACAAGTTTTATATCTATATTATCATATCATAAAAACAGTAATTATTTTCTCTTTGATGCTCTAAATCGTTCAGCTGAAAATTTTGAGTTAACTGTCGTGCAGACCGTGCAGACGTTACGCTAACACTAGTCTGTCAGTAGACATGGGGACGTTCCGATGTAAAGGTGTGTGTAAAATTATTTCGTGACGCTATTGGCTGAACTGTTCATATGTCAATTTTATTCGTCTTTTCATTATGGAAGAATCTAAGAAAATTGAATTCACCACTTTGGGACCAAGTAAAAAGATACGAAAGAAAGATAAATTGAAAAAGGCTATAAGGATTACTATAGATTTGCCTGAATCCAATGACAAGTCTTGCCCGGAGTACAACTATGGAGAACTTCTCACACAATATATGGTAAGTGTTAACAATAAGCTTTATTCAATACATTACGTAGTGTAGTTAAATAACAATACGCTCTGGGTCATGAAATTGACCATTTTGTACTTTTACCTCACTAGTACCGTCGTTGTTTCCATCAAAGTGTTGTTAACTTTATAACCAATCTTATTCTGACCATTTTATGATAACTAACTAAAGGTGAAAGTCTAGTTCTTTCTCGAAGGGCCCAAAATAATGTTGTATGTTACGGTATTCTATAGCATTTTTGGTGTACCGGTGGGCGTATGTGGGTCTGAGTGACAGTATTTCGGCATTATTACTTGTAACTTGGCTGTATGCTCTTGTTAGGACGTGGCGTAGAACTCTTGTGCTGCTGAAAGTCACTGAGCCTCTCGCATGTCCGCCATAACACAAGACTTCTACGATATTCTTTCATTTTCCCTCCGACTAGGTACTGGTCTTATTTATGTGCCTTTCAAATGAAGAAAAATATTTTTCTTGATGTATAACTTGCTTCGAATTATTTACTCGCATTTGACCCCGAGAAAATATACAAATTTTTAACATTGAAGATGGTAGATGTTCAGGAATATATAGACGTAAGTTTTAGGGGATGCGAGTAAGGAGGTTGGGGGGAGTAGCGTTAGAATGTAAGCGGGGAAACGAGTTGAGTCCTGGGCCATCGCCCACTTCATATATGACTGTATGCTTCAGTGCCAGTGCACGACATTCCCATCTATTTTTTACGACCTCGGTTTTGTAGCCGGAAGATTTTTTGTTACTGTAATTGGTCTTCTTTTGGTGCATTCTATGAGGTACTTGAATATGCCTAAAGCGTGACATGCAGTAACACAGGAAATGGAGTTTTATGCAATGAAGACAGTTCAACAGCAGTAGCTGGTGTAGTGTTGGAAACTTCGTTCAACTCATCAGCAAGGAGAGGTCAGTGTAGCAATTAGTTTAATAATTTAATTTAGGAGTTGTGTTTTTTGTACGATATTTGTTTTCAGAAATTTACTATTTAGACTACATTTATGTGTTAGCGTTTATAGGTCAAATAAAACTTTACTAATGGAACTACATTGAGTTGAGGTTTACGTTGTTTACACAGCTGTTATGAAAGTGACTGTTAGGAAATACTAGAAATTACTTCATGAAAATTTCAATCCCGTCAGTTTGCGCAATTGTTATCAGCTGAGAGCTTATTTGTCTTCAGTATTGTGTATTTGTTTTGAATAAAAAAAGGAGGGAGGAGGGGTGGAGGTGTTGCGGAGTACTTTGTCAAGTGAAATTTACGCGATGTGCCCTCCTCCCCCTTATCTCACCACGTGCGCTGCCTGCCAATGCTTCCTTGCCGCGCGTGAGTGGCCAACTGACAGGGCGTGTCGAAACCAAGTCTGGGCGGTCTCAAATTTTACCGGTGCGGCGCGCTCATTGGGCAGCGAGTGTGGGCGGGTTTTCCTGAAGCAGGTCGTTGCAGGATAGGCTACTGACGTAGGCGTGTTCCCTGTACTCATTTAGCAGGTACTCCTCAGTCTGTGTGGAGCAACAAACGTTTTTCGTGGCCATGCTACGCTCGTGCGATCGATGCTGCGAGGTGTACTGGCAACGTTTGGTGGCTGCTGCTGCTGC
>VCRD01001306.1:119576-139691 GCA_006783055.1 Trinorchestia longiramus
CTGGCTCCTCAAGTGTCACTGCTGGTTCTTCCAGTGTCACTGCTGGCTCCTCAAGTGTCACTGCTGGTTCTTCCAGTGTCACTGCTGGTTCGTCCAGTGTTGCTACTGGTTCTTCCAGTGTCACTGCTGGTTCGTCCAGTGTTGCTGCTGGCTGTTCCAGTGTTGCTGCTGGCTCTTCCAGTGTCACTGCTGGCTCTTCCAGTGTCACTGCTGGCTCTTCCAGTGTCACTGCTGGCTCTTTCAGTGTCACTACTGCCTCTACAAATGTTCATACTGGCTCTTCCAGTGTCCAGACTGGCTCTTTCAGCGTCAATACTGGCTCTTCCAGCGTCAATACTGGCTCTTCCAGCGTCAATACTGGCTCTTCCAGCGTCAATATTGGCTCTTCCAGCGTCAATATTGGCTCTACAAATGTTCATACTGACTTGTCAAGTGTCCATACTGGTTCCTCCAGTGTGCATACTAGCTCAAATATCCACCCTGGCTCAATTAATCACACTGCCTCTGATGCAAAACCTGGAGACTCCTCGAAAACCTACGTTTCCTCTCACACCAGCTCCAAGTATGTGAGCGAATCATTCGCTGAGGAAAGTGACGTGTTTCAAACGAACAATTCCAACTCTCATCAGGGCACAAGCTGCACTGATGCTGTCAATATGACTGACACTCAGCACAACGCTGAAACGAGGGACTCCAGAGGATCTGCTTTTAATGTCAAGAATGGGAGAAGTTCAGAATTGGCTCTAATTCCTGGCTCCTCTCACTCTTCAGCCTCGTCTCCAGCACACGTGTCCACCTACAACACTAGCTCTTTATCCTGCAGGGGCTCTATCAAACCTGAAAACGTGGAGTCCTCAAACAAAATTAGTCCCAATCATAATTCTGATTCTTCAAGCAAATTTGGTTCCACTCATCATTCTGGCTCTAACAATGTCGACTCTTCTGCCTCAGCTAGTTTCACATCCAGCGTTGCTTTTGGTCTTGCCACTGAATCCACGCGGATACGCGAAAATTTGCTCAAAGACTCGTCTCAAAATCAACGCTTGGGAGAATCTGTTAAGTCTGAGCCTGTTCTGCCACCGAAAAAATTTCCCTTACGAGCAGACGAGCATAAAGTGTTATCCAGTTATTCAGGAACTAAAGTTTCAGCGGATGTAAAACTTGATTCAGATGAGCGCATTGTTAGGAAAGATTCTATTCCCGCAGGAAAAAGTTCACACGTCTCGAATTATCAGCCGAAAAAGGCAGAATCGGATAAAGTTTCTCAGTCCTCAAATCCTAAAATAACAAGTAAACCTTATCTTTCCCATACTGTAGGTAGTATAACTGATAGTAATGAAAATTCTCAAAAGTCGGGCAAATCTTTTTCCATTAAATTAACTCCTGAGACCAGTATTTCTGTTAGCATGAAATCAACTTCTGATTCTGTCTTGAAGTCCAAGACCAGTCCTTCGAAAGATTATCCTGAGAATCTCTCAAGTTCTCGAGTTCATCAGAGTTCTACTTGTCAACCAGATGACCGTATTGCTGAAAAAAGTCCCGTGATTAGCTTGAAAAGTGTAGAAAGTATCAACAAGATGTGTGGTCGCGCTGATGTACCTGTGGAATCTATTTCTGTGTCTAAAACGACTCATTCGTCTGTAAATCCAAAGAATAATGAAAGTGGAAAGCACACGGCTCGTGGAAATACTCAACATGTTATTGACTTATCAAGCGATGATGAAAAACCAGGTAGTGTCGAAACGAAAGCTCCTGCACATGCTCAAAAACCAAAGTGTGATGGAGAAACGCTCTCCATATCAGGCAAGTTGAGTGGGCACAAAGGTCACTCCCAGTCCGAGAAACCAATTGGCAGTGAAGTGCAAACCCTTGTTCAGCAAGGGAAGCAAAGTGGCACTCGAGAAACACATTCTCACTCAGGGAAACACAGTGGAGGTAAAGAAAGCAGTTGTCAATCTGCAAAGCACAGTGACAGCCACGGTCATTCACGAAAATCGCATGCCGGTGGAGAATCCCATTCAATTAAATCAAGTGGAAACAAAGATACTCAATTTCATTCAGAGAGACAAAGTGCCACATCGCTGCCATTAAATCAACACAAGGACGCTTTAGGAAGTTCGACCAACACTTTAACACCTTCAAAGCTTCAAGAGGAGATTGATGATGTCATGAATGAGTTGCTGTTGATTTCTAAGCAGAAACAGCAAGAGTCTCCTAAAAAAGATACTTATCTTGAGAAACCTGAGTTCTCAGTAGCGACGACCAGAGGTAAGACTAGGTTCTTGATTACTGGTGAATTATGTTCATTTTATTTTACTTTTAGATCTTGTCTGCATGTGTATGAACATAAATAATTTTAGCTATCCTGTATGAATGAAAAAGTAATCAGCAGATTCCTGTTAATAGTTCAAAAAATGAAGTAAAAGCATCTTTATGATGAAAAATGGTATGAGCTCATAGTTTCAGATTCAAATGAAGGAAATGAAAGTAGTAAATATTGTGCTCACTATCTCCTGAAATCAAGTGTAGCTGTCTATTTCGATGAGATGTGCTCTATGTGTAAGACTTATAATTTAATGAATGTACTCATGGCTTGCGTATTTATTTCAGTGCCTCCCAATACGATGAGTACTTCTGCTCTTCCTGTTTTTGAAGAAAAATCTCATCGCCAAGTGGAAACCTCCAAAAAGAAGCTGTCTCCTTTGGAACGTCTTCAAAAAGAGCAACAGAGACTGGTATTGCAGAAGCAGCTTGAGGAGCAGCAACGGTTTCAAAGCAGTCAGACTCAAAACTCGTTGAGCTTCACAAAGAGTCATGCGAAAGCACACGAGCCAAAAACTAAATCTACTAATGTATCTCCCGATATAGTTGCTTCCATGACAACTTCTAGTGCCAATTCTAGTTGTAGTAGCAGTAGCTACACACACAAAAAATTTGCGTCATGTTCACCTCCAAAATCCTCTCGCAGCGACAGTTCGCTTATTCACTCATCTGAGCGATCTAGCCTCTCCGGTCATTCTTCCGCCCCTAAAGGGAGCAACTCAAGCAAATCTTCTTCTTCGACCCCTCAGGTTTCACCCAAAGCATTGGGCAGCCAGAATCAGGTGTTACAATCTAGTGTCCAGAGGCTTTCTGGCTCTTCTGCTAATGCTGTTTCTAGTTCTTTGCTGCTTTCGACCGTTAATCAGCGTTCTGCTGACTTGCCGGTTAGCTCATCTCAAGGCTTTATGGGACCCCAAAAACCTAACACGGAATCCTCGCACAATGCCAGTACTTTTTCGACACAGTTCTCTTCGACCAGTCATGTATCTTCCAGTACACCAATATCTCTTCACAACCAATACATGAATGTAGTACCACATCGGGCACCCGTGTCCAAGCATCCCTTCACCATCGCAACTCTCGCAACCTCTGCTGTGCAACAACAGGCGCCTACCAACACGCGGGGAGACACAAGCTCCCAAGTCAATAGTCTGCATGGCAGTATTTCAACCACAAGCTCAGGGTCATCAAGCCACGTGTCTTCAAATCGTAGCATTAAGAAGAGTCCTAGTAGTTCTGTTAATGCTGCCAGTAGTCATCTGAATTCGTCTCAAGGTTCCAGCAGTTCTGGATATCGTGCGACGACACACGCCACTAGCTCTCCTCAGGCGCAGTCATCTGCCTCTCTTCAGTATGCCAGTCACGCTGCGGCATCACCGCTCACCGGATATGGACAGCCTTGTGTTGATACCAACATAAGCAAAAATGGCGTTGGGGTGTCAGCTCATCTTGATGATGGCTCATACAAACAAAGGAAAACGGCTACCATCTCCAGTCCAACTAGGTAAGTTGCCAATGCGTTTAATTATTCACGCTGGAAAATATGAGATACTATTAAGTGTTTTGAGTAACTTTAATTTAGATATTCTGAAAACTCCATACGAAGAAGACCGTTGAAAAAAGCGATTCTCTACTCGTGTGTTTTCTCTAGTTTCGATATTCGTGTATGCACTACTTACGGCATAGTTCACAAATTAATTTTTTTAGTCATCATGGTAAAATTTCTTTGTATAGCTTGAGTTATTAGACATCTAAACATAGTTTTGATAATCACAGTTGTTTTTAAAATCAGAATTTGGTATTATTTAGCTGGAACATTCTTGTATGAAATTGTTTGAATTTATTATTGTCTATGTTTTTCTTATTATTTACTTTCGTGGGCATCAGACGCTGAGTTCGTCTTCGTTCATTATCAATTCCCCTTATTTTGTACTTTTATTTCAGTGCTGAGAGCGCTTTCGGGATGCTGTCTCTTCAGCAGCAGCGTGAGTTGCTCCTCAAGACTCACCAGATGCAACAATTGCAGCACCACGACATATGGTCGCAGCAGCAGCAGCCCCATCATAATGCTGCTGGCAAGGTCAGCCTTGTTCTATGATCCCATCGACAGAAATTGCTTAACTTTAAGTGTCAGTCAGTTTAGTAAACGTACGCGTCAGTTTTTCAAGGAATTGTAAGGCCGGCCTGAATAGAATTGACGGAATACGGAAGGAGTTCAAACCTCACTGTGTTTTTGAGGTTAATGCAAATTTGGATGCTTGAGGTGCTGGATAGGAATAATCTAAATGAGATTTGCTTCGTCTTGAAGGGAGAAAGGTTCGAGAAGGGGATTAATTAAGTATAGAAATGTGAAGGTATTGTCCCTCATGAGCAATGAAAATACACGCAATGACTACTAGTTGAAGACTCAAATAATGAGTTTTAAACTTGTTAGTTTGTGAGGTTCGAAACTTTTAAAAGAAAATGCAGAAGCTAGATATGGTTAATTAATATGGAAATTCATTGTCCTTAACAAAGAAGAATGAAAGATTTTAAAAAGAATGCAATACGGATGGCATGCACAAAATTCCTAAAGAAAGCATATATGAAATAAGCGGTATGAGCGAACTGTGATGCATGCTTGCAACCTAAAATGCAAATTGAAGGCTACAAGTGTACTTACGAAGACTAAGATAAGTATTAGTATTAACAGGAAACAAGCGATCGTTCGACGTAGTGCTGAAGTGAAAGATTTGATGAAGCTGGTCCTGCATATTCTTTGATCAGTAATTATTTTTTCGGGTGTGATGGTGCTAGCAAATTAGTCGAATAACCACGTCCATAATATGTCATTTAAACGTCTGGCTTCAGATCTTACCTTCTCTCCTGAGAAGTATGGGTTGCGGGCATTTGCTCTAAGATGTGGCAAGGCAAGGGTAAGCCTAGAAACTTTCAAACACTTGTATAGCCGAAATCTTACTGGATCTGTGACCCAAAAAGTATGGTTTTATCTTAAAGCAGCTCCCCTCCCACATGGGTGGTAGAGCTCAAGTATATTATTATACTATATTACGATCGAGCACAAATGTGGGAGATTGTTACAGGTCGTATTTAGCAAGTGCAAGTCTTTGTCTTCTTGCTCCTTTGCCGTCAGACTGCAGATTGTGTGATTTAAAATACAAAGCATATATTTGTGCTGAGGCATCTGTACCAGCAAGCCAGCCTTATTTCAACGGCATTACTGTAAAAATTACATTTCGTAGTAAAATTTCGTTGTCCATTGAAATTTTATCTTCATTTGTGAGGACATTTTGACCAATAATGCTTCCTTCTCAGATGACGTCGAACACAGTTGCTGGTTACTACCAAACTGCAGCTCCCGATACCACAGCGGGGGGGAGTGACCAGGTGGACCTGTTTTCAGCAACACGCTTAGCGCCCCCACATCACCGTCTCGCCTCTGCCACGCACCCGCCTCTTCCTCATAACTTCTCGGTGAGCAGTGTAATAATGTAGGAAATTAATCGTGCATCCTGGTAGTTTTCCATCATACAGAAAGGTAATCGTTTAACCCCTTAATTGGGAGAGACGTGTACACATGTTCTTGAAAAATGCGCCTTGTGTACACGCCTCCGGTGATCAGGTTATTTCCAAAGCATAATTTGTCATAAGAATGAAAAAATGATGGTGCTGGTTATGTATGAAATCAGTGTCAAAAGTACTCCCTCAGGTCGGAAACAGTTTGTGCAGTCGAGAAACCGTTCCGGCTTTTATTGTTTTTAAGGCAATTCATTTTCTGTGTGTGTGATAAATATCAGCCTCGAAACAAACAAACAAACAAACAAACAAACAACTTTATTTCCAATCAAGTACACAGTACATAGACATTAGTACATAGGTTTTTCAAATTCTCAAGGTTAACATCCTAGGAGTAAGGGTGATGGTGAGCTCCATGCGACGATCACGGGAGGTTGATGGGCGTGTCCATGGGCGGGGAGTTGAGGGCTTACAGATACGTGCGAGCTCACGGCGCGAAACAACGAGAAACGACTTGTATTCATGGCCGGGTTTCGAACCCGCAGTCTATCTGCACGAAGCAGAGACCTGATGCACAACACAAGACATAGACCACTCGACCACGGTGGCTAAAACTAGTTCATACACCACTTTCTTTCAGATCCTGTTGAATAATGTATACCACGATCGTTTCTTCTTAAGGATATTAAATAATTTTTTAAAACCATCCACTGTAACAACAGCAAAATGAAAAACGGGGCAGAAAACACCGTAAAATGTAATCAAAGGCTTAATAAGCATGAACTGATGAACGAACACACAGTCGTCTTAAAAGCCTTGCTAGAATGATCCAAAGATTGAGTAAATATCATTGAAAATGCATTTTTTTATGAAATTTATTCTTAGTTTCGGTTTATTGTACTTATTTTATCAGTGTAATGTATAACGTTGAAAAGATAATGTGTGAGTTGAATTATTAGGCTTTCTTTTCACTCTACACAAACTGTTTCCGGTAAACGTTAAAATTTGTCTACCTCAAGTTTTTCCAACCTGAGATAGTACTATATTAACATAAAATAAAATAAATGGATTGAAATTGAGCGTTCTTCCGGAAAGAATGATTGGTGAAGGGGTTAAACAGAGGAGTATAATACGAACAGAAAATGGAGTCCTAGAATTCTTTTGTTTCGTCAGAAGTAGCGCCGTTACGACTTTGCGTTTTGGTGCAGTTTAAAAAAATACAAATCCATACTACCATAAATCTTACCGCACTCATTGCTACCATTATTTTTTAGGATAACTACAGGTGGATGGTTTTAGCTTAAACGTGATTATGCAGTTTTACTTGCCGTGAGTTGCTAACAATAGCTATTAGAACCTCAAAGCGATCGTACTACAATTTCCATATCAAAAACAGTTTTTTGACGTGACACTGTGGACATCGCTAAATATTAAGTCGTGTTGCTCTCCTCTTATTTTCCAGGGAAGTCATCGGAAGAGCAACAACCCCAACCAGCGTCAGAAGAGGTAGAAGGATCGAGCTCTCTCTGTGAGGTTCACAAGTTTGTGATATAATTTAAAGTTACCCGAGTATGGAAGTGCTGTGATACATTATTTGTAGCAAAGTTCAATCTTGTCAATGATACGTGTTTTATCTGAACTTGTTTTCGGAGTGCTTCTAATACGTTCACGGTGATCATTTCATGTTTTTAGACATCATTAGCCCATGCTATAATTTTATGGCCTTATCATCAGCCACTGGAAAACTGACGACACCCAAGTTCCCATTGCCATAAGTTGAATAGTCAAAATTATTTCGGAATTCTTCTTAAACTTTTACGCTCCCCATATTAATATTTCTGTACTTTCAAAGTATTCATGAAATTGTCGTAGTTGCGTGTCACTATTCTGGTCTAATGAATTCTAATTTGTTGTTTAAATATTCTGTTTGTTTGATGTCCATAAAGTCGATTCAATCACAGAACACACTTATTACTTAGATGAATTATGTGCGACTTCCCCAAACGTAACTGCATCATATTTGAACGTGTTTCCTCAAGTATATCAAAAAGTTTCTCAGGGACATCATTAGAGGGTCTGCAGCCGTGCGACTTTGAATTAAAGTTTGTTGCGAGTTGTAGACTTTTAATCACTAGACAGGCTTCATCGTAGCTTTCCCCGTGTGTACAGTATGTGTCGTCGAGTTTCCTAGCGGGGAGCAAGCAACTCCCAGTTGAAATATCTCAAAAGTTAGTGTAAGTTATTTAAGAAGCAAATAATTAAAGAAACGAGATTTCTTCTCAAAATATACCTGTATATTAAAGAAAAAATACAGTACATTACAATAAAATAATTAGCTTGATCTATTGCAAGTAATAAAATATCGTATTCTTAAAGGAGTATGGATTACTTATAGGATGAATTGGAAGCTAAGTCGAGGCAGCTGGCGTACTGTACCCTCTGTAGACCCTCCTCTGCCAAAGATGATGAGCCTTGCCAAGCTCAGTGGCAGACTAGATGCAATAATGAAGTAACTAAATATCCTGTAGGTATGTTAAGAATCTTCGCCAACGTGCATCACCGCTCAGTATTTTTTTTCGTTTAGGAGAGTGAACCTATTGGGGAAGTTCGATCGTGGATGCAAGGCACTGTTGACCTCGAATTGTTTCTTTCTCTTACCATGTTTTTGCAATTTTGTTGGGAAGTATTTGTGTGAAGGATTCTCACGTGAGTGGTCAGCGTAAATTAGTGCAGCTTATTCAATAGTTACAACGTTAAAAGGGTGTTCATTTCGTTACTTTTAATTAACTGCGTTATTGCAAGTGTCCCAAAAATTTGATCACGTTTCAGACACACGTGTTGAGAAACCATGAATAATCTCCAACTATTATAGACTATTCTCAAATGAAGTCTAACCTGTAAGGCTTTCCTCACTAGATCTTCACCTGAGACAGAGGAAGTGGGGACGGATTGGAGCAAGCTGAGTACCTATCTGTGTGAACTCGTAACCATGAGTTCCGTAATTTATTGATCAATGTAAAATGTTCTAATTGTGCTTTGCAGCCTTTCAAATCTCATAGACCATACGTCGTACTTGAGATATTCGCCATAAGATTGTTTTCTTGTATTCAGAAGAATTCTAGTTACATAAGATACTCGCAGATCGGTGATGATTTTCGACCAACTTCACGGTCTCTTTTATGCAATTAGGAATGCAAGCTTCTTTCCTAGTGTCTTATTGAGTAATCAACATCACAGGAGGCTTTAGTCTCCTCCCTCTGCCAAATTGCTGTAGCAAGTTAATATTTAACGAAACTTTTCCTACCTCTAAGATAGTCTTGGCAGCCTGTTAGAAATTGCACTCTCCTTACTCGTGTGCTTGTTTTATGATTGTCACCCGAATTTTGCCTTGCTTCAGAATTCGAAATTGTTGATTTTTTGTTCGAAGTGTAACATTTTTCTTTTGCAAGGGTGGTGTTCTGCAAATAAAGTTTTCCTGAAACTGCTCTTGTAATTCATTCTGAGCGTCAATAATGAGAATTCTTATGAAGGTATTAGAACTTTATGCATTCTTATTCTTTAACTTTCTTTTGCTTTTAGTATCCGAATGCTATTCGTTAACTGGTATGCAGTCAGATTAGAATTCCTTCTGGCAGTAAAATATAACTACGGTCACAACCGTCACTCCGAAAATAAAATACTTAATTTCAAATTTCTTTTTTAGAACTAATCTGTTACAGTCAACCGAATTCCCGGCACAAACGGTATTTCATGAATATAGGTATTTGCGCTGAGATTACGTTCATTTTGTGGAAACTCTTTGAACGATAAAAATGATTTTATATTAAAGTTAGCAATTATACAAGCACATGGATTAAACAATGATACCAGACAAGTGGAAAGTACATGCGCACTGCGTCAATTTTTATTACATGGCATGACAACGAATTAGGCTCTCTGTGAAGACAATGGTTACCAAAATACATTGATGAACACTACAAAAAAAAGACTGAACTTCTCAGTGTCACGTCCGAACAATACAAGCCGTCTAATAACCATAACAAATTAAACTACCCCCAAGGACTACTATAAACAGGACGTGCACCGCCCTATAGCTGACTACGCTAGCGAAGGCTATTGCATTCTTAGTAACATAACATTTTCTATCGGACAAATTGATCAAAAATTACTTCTTTCAAGCAATAGCAGCGATAACAAGGTTTTACAGTGAAATTTAAATGGTTTAAAGCACTATAATGCTTTGAAATACCAATTTTAATCGGACTTAACATGTATTATTATATGAGCTTAGTAGCCACTTTATAGAAAGCCGAGTTGCTGCAGTTTTAAACTTCACAAATTGATTATAGTTAAACCTTTTCCAATGCAAACAACCAAACATACAAACATTCACGCATATAAACAAAGACATAGAAGCAAAAAACCTACCAAACTGCAGCGATTAGTCAACCAACCGGGCCTTCTTGACAGAAGTCTGAAGGACTACATTCTTTTGCTAGTCTTTCTCTGAGGGGTTGACAGCAAATTGAGTGCAGTAGTCGTCAGAATATTACCTTTCTTTGACTCGAACAGTTCCTTGACGTCTGCAAATGATGCCGTGTTTCATTGTCAAGACTGATCTTCTGGCCCTTCTCACTGATCCAGTTGTTGCGGATGCAGTTGTTTAGCAGATGTAGCTCCAGTTGTTTAGCAGATGTACTGTGTCAATAAGAAGAAACCAGACACGCTCGTTGTCAAGAGGATGCTTGGCTGTGGCACTGCAATCACCTAGTGATTAGAATAGAAGTGGCCTTGCAGTCTCGGTTGTTCTCGGCCATGCCACTCAGCAACCCACCAGAAATTGAAAGTTGGGTGAATCTGTACTTCATCTACCAAGAGAAACACATTCTTCAGTTGCAGTGTCTGGACTTTCTCAAATGCTTCCCTCAGCACCTGGTCCTTGTCAATAGATGAAGTGATGTACTGCAGCTTGCGTTTGCATGGCAGCACCAAGAAGTCTCTGAGCTGTTCATAATTACACTTTGGGTATGATTGAAGAGCAAAACAATAATCATTCATGGAAAACTGCTTCTGTAATAAAAGTTCCAACTGATGTGTCAAAAATACCAACTTATTCACCTTCTCGGTGTCGACACAGGCTGATGTGTGAGCTTGAAGAAGAGTCACAACATTTTGGATCGTTTTGTCAAACGGGATGTCATAGTGCATTGCCAAGCGCACAGTTTCGTCGAACTGAGTATACGATCTCAAACCATTGTTGGGATGAAGTGTCTTAAACAGTGGTACTAATGCCGTTCTTGAACGCACTGAGCGTTAGTGGGGAACACAAAGTGGGCTTGTTTTCGAAAATCACAGACAGGCTGTATGCACTCACTGAAGTAGCCAGTTATGAACAAACACACAAGCCTTTCTTTCGATCTTGAAATAATCAAGTTCTTATACTGCTTCCGCAGGTTACGTTCAGGTTTGAAAGCATCAAATGAAGTAATCTTATCCTTCTGAAGAAAATACCTCAGTTGTTGGTCTTCAACTTTCGCCGGGCGAGGTGCAGGTTTTGGAGATGGCAGACATGAAGCAGGCACATTGAAGATACTGGGAGGGATTTCATTTGTTCACACAAACTCACACTTGTTCGGCAATTTGAATACATATATTAGCAATAAACTTTGTAAACAAACAGTATCCACTTAGAAATGCAGCAATGTGCCTCGAAACAAACAACAATGTCCGATTCAAACCGAGCGACAGACTACGACAATGTTCGCACTGTGACAGATGGGGGCAAACTGAGCTTAGTGAACTGGCCTCCGCTACCGTAGTCAACTACATGGCGGTGCACGTCCTGTTTATAGTAGTCCTTGACTACCCCCTAAAACCTACTTATGCATGCCTTAGCAAAACAATCAACTATATAATTATTCACAAGACCCTGCACAATAGACATACAGATGAATTCTAACTTGTATAGAATGCTGGCTTTTGTGTTCCACTACTCTATGATACAAGTCTTTCTTTTGCCACAAGGCAATGCTCCAATGTACATGTTGCAACTCCACGAAAGTTAATGTTAACATCATTTAGAAAAGTTAATGTATCAACTCTTTCAAGAAAAAACTCTTCCTTAAGGCCCCGCTTCACTTTCAGCTCCAAGACGAAAAAAAGGTCGCTTATGCACCTTGAAGTCTAAAACGTAAAAAAAAGACAAAGATGAAGCAACCTGAGCAAGAGATCTGTTATGTAATATTCCAGCCTCTACAAAAAATAAAGAAAAGATAGGATGGCCCAAACGAAAACTGATTCCTCCGAAGCACTGCTGATTCACTGCAGAGTACTTAAGAGTTCTATGAGGAGTGGTAATTCATAAGAACTTCAGTAAGAAGAACAACCTCTCTGTATTATCGCGTGAGAATCTCAACAATTGCCCAAGATACAATCACTTTTAAAGAGAATGCACATGGATTTTTCTTTTAGAGGACTGTTTGCCACACATCACAATTCAATGACATCAGAGTACCAAGAGAAACAACAGCACAATCGCAATACCTCTTTAGAATACAATAGAATTAGAGAACAGAAACGAGCCGTTTGGTCTATTTTTGGGTTGTTACCGAAGTCCCATATCGTTCAAAGTAAAGGCATCAATCACGCACGTACACCAATCACGCAAACCATTTCAGCCACGCACATGAACCGCAATCATACACTAAGCCCAGGAGTTAAGGATATAGAATTAGTACGTTATAATACTGTGGGGTTCCTTGTCCAATATTTGTCAAGAATTTAAGCGTTTATCCCATTATTGGGTTGCTACCCACATCCCATCTTTCCACTGAACGGTGGTGGTGGTGGTGGTGGTGGTGGTGGTGGTAGTGGTAGTAGTAGTAGTAATACAAATCTGCTAGCGTGTCAGTGGTTAAAACTATCTTGCGCCGAAGGTTTCAAAAGTCAATATCAGTACACCAGTTATGGCATCACATGAGAAAGGAAGTCGCCCCACACTCGCATCAACAGAAATCAAGAAGCTGAACCGACTTACCGTTGTTACGCAGGTTGCCATGCGACGACGTTCACTGAGCGAGGCATAACTTTCTATAAAGGCTAGAATAAATAATATTTAAGAATAATAAATAATAATAACAAACCTCGATCTCTGAACTCAATATTGTGAAATTACAGTGACAAAAAACTCAGATCATTCAACCACCTTCAAGTAAAGAAAATTGAAAATACTCTAAATATTTCACATTAAATCGTTAAGAAAGTTACACTTAAGCTACAAGCAAGTTAAAAACATGGAACCAATACACACACACACGAAGTCCATCTACATGCTTATGGCACGTTTCACTTTAATTTTTTTAGCGTTAAAGCAATTATTGTTAGATTAAGATTCTGATGTATGATGCGCTAAAGCAATTATTTCGATAACAATCGGTGATATCAAAAGGTCTAAAATAAAATGAAGTATTCTTGAGTAATTTCCCATCAACGAGTCAGATCATTCTTACAAACATCAACTTTGCCCAGCTGGACTAAATTTTGGCTCATTAAAATAAAAGCTCTGACGAGAAGCACACAACGCTGCCGGCTCTTTCTGATTTACCCTTGCCACATCACGCCGTAGGTTTCTCTCTTCCATACGACTTCTCGAGAAAGATGGCGAAATGCCAGAAGACCTAAGTTGGTGCACCGAATATTCTTGTGGGGTAATTTTACACCTAGAAACTGGGAGACACACACCATAATAACAATTGTTTTGCTACCTAAAAATAATGGCTCAACAAAACATGAGCAATAGTGATCGAGTAAAAATTCTCAACACTACGAAATTCAACTTACGAATATGAAAAGGTTCCAAAAGGCATTTAAATATATTATTTAATTCAAACTAACATACTAGAAAGCTCAAATTTCAATAGCAGCGAAGTCTTGGCAGTTGTTAGTGCTTCAAATATTTTAAGTAGCCCTAAGGGGGGCGCAGGAAAGAGAGAAGGAAGCAACAGTAGGCTCTATAAGTACACAAAATTCAGCTCTCCATCCCCATGCCTCACACATCAACACGGACATCTCTTGCTCGCAAGGAGTATCATGAAGTCAGTGTGTAGTTGTCTGACATACCTCGAAAACTCCCATGAACACGGAGAGAAGTGTGCATTTGTCTGACTAAATCAGGCGTATCACACCTCGAAAACTAGCCATAAGTAACGGAAAGTGTCATGGTATAATATGTAAAGAAATTTTCTTTTCAAGAAGGTTTAGTATTGGTGAGTAACTTCCCCTTCCTCCCAACTAGCCCCTCAAATTGTCAAGCCAGTAAAGTTCGAAAGCATTTCACTGATAGCAAAAGTTAAGACGTAAAAACACGATAAATATCTAGCATGTAAGAGGCCAACTTTCTTCAGTCTGAGATTAATAAACTCAGACATAACTAAAAACTCATTCAACATCTACAAGATCGTTAATAATAAAACAATGAGTGGAACAATTAGAATTAAATAAGAAATCAAGTTTTCATCATCCTAAACTTTTCCCCAAGAACCTTCATTACATCAGAATGCTTGAGATTACTGGACTTCTTCACAGAGTTGTAGTTTTCTTTAACAAAAAGCGCAAAGGGTCCCGGAGTTCTAGCCCCAGTACTAGATGGCCCAGTTCGTCCGTTTGGAGGCAGCAGTTCAAAACGATTGTGACATCTGCCGCAAACCTTGCGCTCTGTGTCCAGGCTCTTCGAGTGGCGCCCGATGCTGTGTGAAAAATTGTTGTTGAATTTCATGGCAAGTTTCGTTTCGTAAATGGTGTATCAAAGTGAAACTCAGCAATAACTGCTGATGTATCAGAAAATAACTAAGTCCCCCAGAGAAAATTATCGAGCTTCACAAATTGTCTTTCACAGGTTCTGCATGTACATGTCTTGTAAATAAACTAGGATGTTAAAAAGAACACACTAATTTATTAGTTAAAAGGCGTCCAGTACAGATGAAGAACGGCCAATGCTGCTATAATTCAAGTACGAGAAATTTTTTTTGGTCTATTAGGGCATCGCATCCTTACTTAATGAAGTGAAAAGAACTGTTTAGTTTCGCAACGTGGAGGAATTTTAAAATTAAAATAAAATGAAACCAAGGTTTCCTAGTTGCTACAACATTTTCACCTTTCTCACAATCACAACATTGAAATACTTTCTAATAGTTCTCTACTTTCGCAATAATTCAGAAAATAACTAAATTATCTCGTGAGGCAGTCATCCATTAAACTCTTAAATGTGGAAGTCAAAATCACGTCGTCCGTCTACAGATTCAGGAAGCTTTGTGTGCATATTAGTGTAAATTTATGCAAAAATGTAATACAAATTCTCTTAAAGTTCACACATCAGCTCGAATACCTGCAGTAACAGTACTATTTTTTGACAGTTATGTCAACAACTTTAGTAGAACGGTTCATCAGAAGATACAAACATTACCTGTAACCACACCCCGTGCACTGGTACGTGAACTTGCAGGAGATCTCGTAGTTGTGACAGCGGTTGATGTCTGGCAACTCTGGGAACGTGATCAGAGCTTTCCTTGCCCTGCAAGCCAATCACGCTTTAGGGCTTGAGCATACTAGGATCATACATTGAGTACACGAACCTAGGAACCTGTTGATACCATAGAGATCAAACATCTATGAATAAAAACACACTGATTATAACTAGTTTCTGTAAAAATATATAATGTACAAGACATCATAGCAGACACTGGATGTGAACACTTTAAAATGCTATTAAAATAGATCTCAATTGAAGCAGTTAGTATTTAATTTACGAATGGTAGAAATGAATCCTTGCCTGTGAATTGTTTTTCAGGGTAGGAATTAAAAGTTTCATAACAACTCGGATAGATTTATTTATCATGGAAACTAGAGATGAGCACTTCTTTCTCCGTGACATTCACTTCTATGGCCAACTAATCTTTCGCTAGTCAATGAGCATAAATCTACAAATAGGTCAAAATTAAATGAAAATGAAGTAAATTAATGAAAGGCTAAAACTAAAACACAATTTTTGTCTGGGTTATGGCTTGTCTGAACTAAACACTTGAAAGGCTAATGAGAACTCAGGCTAAAAGAATGGACCATAATAAAAGTTGCAATTGCTCAAGACTTCATCGCAGTCTGACTTAGAACAGGAATCGGAATACACTTGGGGGTTTGTAGAACTTTACTCTACTGCCTAACATAAAGGACTTAATGTCTGAGACGGTTATCTGTTATGGCCATGATCTTACTTACCAAGTTCTCCAGAGAGGTCCATGTCCATCCTTGTAGCCTGATATGATCCAGGCTGCTGCGTGGCAAAGCTCATGAACGAGGGTATCCCTCAGTCGCTCACAGTTGTCAACAACCTTAGTGGATAACTCGATCCTTGCACCCCGACCACTGGGCTTTGAACGGTCCACTTGATAGTAACAGAACCCTGCAGTTTTTGTCATCCGAACATTCCATGTTATTTTCATAACTTGAGGCAACTTGTTATCAAATACTTGTCCATTAAACACTTTATAAAGATGATCGGTTAACCGCTCCTTGCTTTTGGCAAAACTTTTCTTGTAAGTAATAGCGTCAGGGTGTATTCTCAGGTTATCTGAAGTTGTAGATAGGGATGCAAGGAAAGACAAGGTGGGGGTTCCATATCTTGAACACAAGTTTTGATGTTTATTTTTATTTCTAACAGGAATGTCGGTTTTTGGGCAAACTTTAACAACCTTATTTGTTTTGACAGGCTGTGGAGTTTTACACACAAATGGTGGAGGCAATAATTTTATATCATTATCATCATCATCATCATCAGAATCAGATAAATGCACTATGGCCGTTGATGGTTTAGGTAATACATTACATGGCTTTGGAGAGGGGAAGATATCACTAGAATCAGACAATATGACATCTTCTACCTTACTGTTCTTAATTTTCTTTTCTGACACATACTTTTTCGTCTTTTTGTTACTGTTATCATTCAAAAACTCACTAACACTGTTTATTTTATTTCGATTAACTTTTCTTCTTATAGAACTACCGAGTGGAATAAGTCTGTAATTTATTTCTTCCCCTGAACTTTCATCATCTGTGAGAAAGTGTGACAAGTTTCCCCCATTTCTGTCCGTTGTAACTGGTGGAATTGGTTTCTTCCACTTTGAAAGGTAATCAGTTAGCTCATCACTGTCACTGGACTCGTCACCTAACTTCTTTCCATTATTAGGCACAGAAGGCAACTTCTGAGTTCCGTTGGTGGGGCGAGGAGAAAGTGATTTAAATTCGGTATCAGTTTCATTCCATGAAATTTTTTCGAGGGAAGGAGATTCAAACAATTTCTTTGAAATCGATGCTCTTCTCTCATTCCTTTTCTTTTTTCTTTCAGTGACAAAGGGATTTTCAGAAGCCGAGTCTTGTTTAGGAAACGTATCTTTATTTTCAAAATCATTGGATTTAACAGACTGTACAGCAGGCAACTGCAATATTGGCAATCCATCATCAGAAGCTAATTTTTTTCCTGAAGTATGACTCGATTGCTTAGCAACCCTTCCAAGGGTAAGAGCTGTGGTATGAGTGCGTGATGTGGCTTCTAGCCTAAGCTTAAGAGACTCCAAGTTAGATGCAGTTTCGATTATTTTGTCGAACTCTTCAGAAGCGTTCTCTGTGCACTTTGGTACAGCTACAGGAACACGTTCTTTCCTATCGATTGAGGTTTTGCCAGTTGAAGGGCTTTTTCTTTTACTTGGGAGAGAGCTAATTTCTCTCCCATTATTAGGAGGACGCTTCTCCTTGGAAAGCAGCGCATCATTCTTTAAAGGAAAAACCTCGTCACTACTTTCATCACTAGTTTCTAAGACAGGTGCATGGTAAGGTAGGGTGTTCTTTGGAGCATCACAATCAGTAGCCAATTTCTTTGCAAAACTAGTTCCGAAAGAACTGTCTTTAAAAGGACTATTGATAACCCAATTACACACTGAAGTCTTAAACAATACTCCAGGCGAATTAGGAGGCAACACCTTGGTTTTGGTGGGTGCACGGCTTGGTGAAATTGTACTTGCAGGTAATTTAGAAGAATTATTTTCTGCAGATATTTTACAATTCTTTGTATTAGGAGTATTTGAAGCCCCTTTCCTTGAAGAAAAAATACCACCTTGTAATGTTCTGGGTGATTTAGCTTTAGCTGTAAGAATTGCACCAGGTGAGCCTACTTTTGAAGGAGTGACATTGGAAAGAGCAGAATTTGCATTTCCATGAGACAGTTTTTCATTTCTATTGCTATGAAGAGCTAGTGGCTGCGCAGATCTTTTCAAGTTGTCAAAATTGGGTGAAGTAGTTGAGAGCGGATTTGTTGATTTAGAAGCATACTTTAACACGTTCTTTTGTGGAGTTTGAGGTTGATTTATTTTCTCTTCAACACAAGCATGCACTTGGACATTATGGAAGTCTTTACTACCTGATGGGCGATGCAAAGTACTCTGCACAGGGGGAGTGGGCAGTACCTTGTCCTCTCTTGGTTTCTTAGTACCACCAGATTTCTTATGTTCATCAGTCTGATTGCCTAATTCTAGCATTTTATCTGGCCGGCACTCAAATTCCTCAGAGCTGTCGTCATCACTAGAAATTAACAATACGTCCTCACTACTAACTGATGAATCACCTACACCAAGATTCTTTAGAGCTGAAGACTCGATCCTTGCATCTGTCTTGGCCTTAGTTAGAAGTAAATGAGAATTAGCTTGATGAGGTAGATTCTTCTGTGAATTTTCAGGTAAGTCTTCAAGGGTTAGAGTTGATATATCTGGTATTAGGAAAGGACACTGAGCCTGTTTTTTACCATCCTTCATAGTACTGTTCAAAACTTGACAAGAGGAAGCTTTCTCTTTTGCAAATTCATTTTCAACAGCTTTGTTTTCTTGTTTTTTTTTTGAAGGTAGTGATGGAGAGTGACTGGATGAAAACCTAAGTTCTTCACTAATTTGAGGCTGAAGCTGCTGGCGTTTGACAGCATCAACCAAATGATGGAAGTTATACCTAGCATTGGGTGTTTTACTGGAAGTTGAATATTCAGTTTCATTTGCATAATCTGGACATGTAAAGTATAAATTATTTCTCAGTGACACTAATGAATCAGTGTGAGGGATGATTCGTCCTTCAGGAATTTCACTTGTGAATTCAACAAAACTTCCATCATCAATATCTGTGAATTGGCTATCCCTTCTTTTGTCTCCAACTAAATTTACATGAACACCATTTCTAAAGTTGCCAGAACTCCTGTCCAATACAGTTGAGGAATGAGAAGGGTTAGCTTCACAATTTGTTTTCCTGGAAAGGCATTTACTTTCAGGAGTTTTTCCAATCGGAGAACCAGAGTTTAACTTATAAGAAGCAGTATTTTTGGTTGGAAGACCAATATTGCACCTGCTTACTGGTATTGTAGCACGAGGACTTGGGGTTACAAAGGCATGATCTGAACTATCTTCTTCCTCTTCAAGTGCAGGAAGTTGGGAGTTCTTTCGTACAGGACGAAGAGGCTTGAAAAATGGAAATTTTTGTTGTGAAATGGAAGGTTCAACTTTTTTAGAAGCTCTAATAGTATGGGGAGATGAATTTTCCTTGCCTGTAACTTTAGGACTGTGTGCAGGAAGCTTCTCAACCACAGCACCTGTGCTGGGTGACTTTATTTGCGGCCTTGACAACTTGGTTGGTCCTGAAAAAATGAAAAATATCAGCAAAAATTATTCCAAAACTAAATAACATAACTTTAACAAAGAACCTAGTGAATTTAAATTTTAATCCAAACCGGAAATGAAATAATTTTAAAACAATTATTAAAATCAATAAATCTCTCCATACATGTATACAACAGAGTAGAAAATACTTTTAAACAATGCTGCATATTACAATTAAAAATATCAAAATAAGGTATGTTTTACCTACCTCTTTGTACATTACTCTTAACTTGAAGAGGATGTTGTATTGGGCTCCTCATGCCGAATGGAGTTAGGGGAAGGTCGGCAATATCCAATGACAGGCGGGACAGATCAGCCATGGTGAACTGCTCAAAAACTTTGTAATGTCATTGACACCAAGTAAAAAAATACTGATTTTGGATGATGGATATGATTAACAGACTGAAAGTAATTAAGATTGAAAATACATTTTATTCATCCATAAGTACACACAACATACAGGTGGTGGACAAAATAATGGAAACACCTAATATTTTACCATCATAATCTTAGAACATAATTTAAACAATCAAAACTT
>VCRD01001307.1:0-22909 GCA_006783055.1 Trinorchestia longiramus
AACATGACAGCATGTGCAGCATGAACAACATGACAGCATGTGCAGCATGAACAACATGACAGCATGTTCAGCATGAACAACATGACAGCATGTGCAGCATGAACAACATGACAGCATGTGCAGCATGAACAACATGACAGCATGGGCAACATGAGCATCGCAATCACACAGAACATGCATTGCACCAGCAAGGGCTGAACTCATTGATATGCCCGGCGGGACTCTGCTCCTGTGAAGGTTTTTGTCCAGGAAGCAACTTCCCATGGATGACTCTCAGCGACAAAATCTTCCAATTGAATTACTCTTCGAAGAAGAAATGAAGTCTTTGTTCCCGTACAAAAACTTACTCCCAGTGTTGGTCTTTGGACACGCTCGTAGTTTAGCAAAGACGTCGGAGCAGCATGCGTCCCGCGTTCCGATAACACAGAGCCGGGCCAACAAGGCACACCTCGACGACAGTTTGTCTTCTCGTCACAAGTTTAGGAGTGCCAAGTCAGGGCTGATTTCTCAGTGTGTTCAGAATTGATCCACCAAATTATATCTCGTCATAATTTACCGCTTTGATGATCTATTGCACCCCAGCAAGTCCAGGACCCGCCACCAAATGATGCGCCTTTTTTTCTTAAGATTTTAAGAATTTTCCTGGGCCCGAGAGTTACGACGAAGTTTGCGATCGAGGCTTTGATTCCAAAACGTCGTCCAACTTCAGCAGGACATTTATCGAGAAGCAAGACCAAAATATAAGTTACCTGAAGTTCAGTCACTAACAAAAATTTTACTTGGAATCGAAGACAAGCAGTCGATGCTCTCACTCAGTCTAGCCTTGAATTTTCAAAGTTTTTATTATAGAATTAAATTTTGCAGCTGAAAAGTTCATCACTAGCGTTCCCAGATACATAGGATGGTCTCACACGGCTCTCCATACAGGAGTGTTTACTTCCCATCTGACGACAAACAGTGCACTGTGACGAGACAGAGCAGAACAACACGACACGAGACAGTGCAGGACAATACGAGACAGTGCAGGACAATACGAGACAGTGCAGGACAATACGAGTCAGTGCAGGACAATACGAGTCAGTGCAGGACAATACGAGTCAGTGCAGGACAATACGAGTCAGTGCAGGACAATACGAGACAGTACAGGACAATATGAGACAGTACAGGACAATACGAGACAGTACAGGACAATACGAAACAGTGCAGGACAATACGAGACAATACAGAAGAAGGACAAGACACAACACAACCATTGAGACAGAAATAGAACACGCACTTCTAGCATGACCAACACGGCAGGGGTGAGGGCGTGTGCTGCGGAGAAGAGCATCCAGTGCAAGACCGGAACGAGACCTCGGCAAACAGACATCGCTCACCAGGCCACCAACATCAAACAAAATAACTCCGAGTCAATAGCTAGCCTTCCTTTGCACTGAGAGACACAGTGCAAACGGGCAGAAAAACATCAGGATTTCGAGTTCGAGCACTATATCACTTGACAAGCTCGAGTTCAACAGTTGTAAGTACTTGAGAGCGGATCCATCTATGCAGAAAACCGTCGCGCAGCTTCAAAGTGCTTCATAGTTTTTGCAGGCTATGCTTGTCATGCGTAAACAATAAAGAAAACTGTTTAAGTTCCGCCGGACGTATTTTTGTGATCGATAATGAAGTGGATGACGATATTAAGCAAGGCAAGTTTTTAAAATGACTCCAAGTGTTTTCATACCATTCGATGCTAAGTAAGAATCGCCGAACAACACGATTGGAACTAAGAATTGCCTGACTTTATATATCACTGGGATTGTAACCTAAATTCAGTAAAACAAAGCATTTGTTTTAGGGCAAATTCTTTTCTTCAGCTAGACTGTTTTTTCTGAGGGCAATATGAAAAAAAACTGTGTACATATGAAAATAATGCTCAACTATATTCCCACTGAACACAAAGTTACAAAACAAAGATTGAAATTTCTTACACAATGGGATGACGTTGAGTAATGAACTTCATCACAACATTTAAAAGTTTCATCAAACCAGGCAAAATTAAAATTATCCAGAACAAAACTGAACATTACTTAAGATTGCATGTTTTGCAGATGCACTTGCAGCACACTGCAGTGTCTTATATTTATATGCTCACACTTGTATCGGTATATGAACTGAACTCCTTAGTCTCCAGTGTGTCAAATAATTTGGATACTATAAACAAAAACTTGGTTCTTCCTCCGAGGTCTTGATTGTTCTCATTTTATATCGGTACATGTCAAAATTTAATGTGTACACTCCTACGACCTTCAACTCCGTACTATACCGGCAAGAGTTTAAGTAAAATATACTCAAGAAAATGTACCCCCTAAGGTTCTGTTGTAATATTGAAGCGCTTGCATACATCTAGGCTTAGATCTGATCAGCTGTGTTCATTATCTTCACAATTAAAATCTAGTAAACGGTAATTTTTAGCCGACGTGAACCTGTGCATTTGTCTGACCCACACGATGTCAGGAAAACTTAATTTATTCTAGTAGAGTTCGACTAATGAAAATTTTCATGTGTTACACCGTCACACCCAACATCATTACCACGACGTGTTACACCGTCACACCCAACATCATTACCACGACGTGTTACACCGTCACACCCAACATCATTACCACGACGTGATACACCGTCACACCCAACATCATTACCAAGACGTGTTACACCGTCACACCCAACATCATTACCACGTCGTGTTACACCGTCACACACATCATTATCACAACGTGTTACACCGTCACACACATCATTATCACGACGTGTTACACCGTCACACACATCATTATCACGACGTGTTACACCGTCACACACATCATTTTCCCAACGTGTTACACCGTCACACACATCATTTTCCCAACGTGTTACACCGTCACACACATCATTTTCCCAACGTGTTACACCATCAATTCCCATTCATTTGCATATCTCACCGTGGTTGCATAGCCTCAGACATTTGCACCCCGCGCGTCACGGCTGAATTTATCAGGGTGATCACAGAAAACAAGCCGGTGTCAAATCCCGCCTTCAACTAGCTCGTCTCTTCACGAATTTCCTATAATTTAGTTATCTTTTACGCTGCAATCGCTATTTTCACTTCAATTTGTTCTCGAAATGAAAATGAAATGGTGAAATTCTTATATTAGTGAAATTTCGAGAACACACGAACAAACAAAATTGAAAAACTCTGTGTAGTACTGACACACACGTAGATTTATAGATTTGACTCTGATGTTTGTAAGTCCTCCACGCATGTCTGAAGATTTAACTTCATCCTTTAGCACAAAAAAATGCAAGCCTCCGGTAGTGACGTTTCTAAAGATATATATTCGCGCAGCTACATATTGTTCTAATTATCAAACGAGACGCAGGACAAGAGGTTGTTCTTCAATGAGATGTTATATTGGCGAGTTAGTAGTGCATTCACTTCATGATTGCACAACGATTTCAATAACTCATCATTAGGCGTCTTTCGCAACGCTGACGTTATTCAAGGAATATCCACAGACGCTCGAAGCCTCTCATTGTCAGTTGACATCGTGCACAACGCTGACGTTATTCAAGGAATATCCACAGACGCTCGAAGCCTCTTATTGTCAGTTGACATCGTGCACAACGCTGACGTTATTCAAGGAATATCCACAGACGCTCGAAGCCTCTTATTGTCAGTTGACGTTGTGGACAATGCTGACGTTATTCAAGGAATATCCACAGATGTTCGAAGCCTCTTATTGTCAGTTGACGTCGTGCACAACGCTGACGTTATTCAAGGAATATCCACAGACGCTCGAAGCCTCTTATTGTCAGTTGACGTCGTGCACAACGCTGACGTTATTCAAGGAATATCCACAGACGTTCGAAGCCTCTTATTGTCAGTTGACGTCGTGCACAACGCTGACGTTATTCAAGGAATATCCACAGACGTTCGAAGCCTCTCATTGTCAGTTGACGTTGTGCACAATGCAGACGTTATTCAAGGAATATCCACGGACGTTCGAAGCCTCTCATTGTCAGTTGACGTCGTGCACAACGCTGACGTTATTCAAGGAATATCCACAGATGTTCGAAGCCTCTTATTGTCAGTTGACGTCGTGCACAACGCTGACGTTATTCAAGGAATATCCACAGACGCTCGAAGCTTCTTATTTTCAGTTGACGTTGTGCACAATGCAGACGTTATTCAAGGAATATCCACGGACGTTCGAAGCCTCTCATTGTCAGTTGACGTCGTGCACAACGCTGACGTTATTCAAGGAATATCCACAGATGTTCGGAGCCTCTCGTTGTCAGTTGACGTCGTGCACAACGCTGACGTTATTCAAGGAATATCCACAGACGCTCGAAGCCTCTTATTGTCAGTTGACGTCGTGCACAACGCTGACGTTATTCAAGGAATATCCACAGACGTTCGAAGCCTCTCGTTGTCAGTTGACGTCGTGCACAACGCTGACGTTTTTCAAGGAATATCCATGGACGTTCGAAGCCTCTTATTGTCAGTTGACGTCGTGCACAACGCAGATGTTCTTCAAGGAATATCCACGGCGTTCGAAGCCTCTCATTGTCAGTTGACGTCGTGCACAACGCTGACGTTATTCAAGGAATATCCACAGACGCTCGAAGCCTCTCGTTGCGGTCTGCTCCATATTTCCATCGGTCTAAATCAAATGAAGAAATGTGCAGCGTCAGGGGCTGGACGATCGCAGTACGGCTTATCAATCCATCAGGCGAGTTTTCGTTCGGCAGACGTCATTTCCCGATTCATCAATGTTCGATTCAGTTTAAGTGCTTTCTATATCCTAATTTCTTTTTCCGTCCACCCATCGATTGACGTAAAGTTTGTCGAAAAGAGGCAGTTAGGTCGGGCAGTAGCTCTATCGAGATTGTTTTGTTCAGAGTGCCATAAAGACAACGTTGCAGTAAAATCTCAAAACTTGAATACAAAATCCCATAACTGAACCAACTCAAATAACTACGAACTACCAAAATTTTCTGTTTATTATTCGTTAGAAGCAATCTATACCGAAAGACATCCATCAAATTCTTTTTACAAGAATCCTCTGCGTACTTGGAAGTCCCTTAAGTAGTTATAAATTTTATTCGACTTGCTTCGATCGAAAGTTTGATCGCAAAAAAATATGGATTTCCCTGAAATAGGATCATTATTTTCAGTTTGTACAACTAGTCGATTATTGTTGTCCGAATTAATTACGAGACAGAAATGAGAATTCTCCCGTGACAATTGGCGGTTGGCTGAAGGAAAAAAAGTCGAAAATGGAACCGGCGAAAAGGAGATGGCAGGTCAGGGGAGAACAGGAGATGGTAGGTCAGGGGAGAACAGGAGATGGCAGGTCAGGGGAGAACAGGAGATGGCAGGTCAGGGGAGAACAGGAGATGGCAGGTCAGGGAAGAACAGGAAAAAGCATGTAAGGAAAAAGAAAAAAGATATGAAACAAGCGAAGGTAGGCGAAAGAAAGGCAGGAGATAACTGACTGTGTAAGATAACTTCTTACACTAGGGTAAGAAGGAAATAGAAAAGTGAACTAGGAATCTAACAGTCTTGAAATGTCAAAAATGAAGAGAGTAAAGAGAAGGTATACTAATTGCAGGAGAGTAAAGAGAAGGTACACTAATTGCAGGAGAGGAAAGCGAAGCTAGACTGAGTGTAAAAGAGAAAAGAGAAGCTAGACTAAATGCAAAAGAGGAAAGAGAAGGTAGACTAAATGCAAAAGAGGAAAGAGAAGGTAGACTAAATGCAAAAGAGGAAAGAGAAGGTAGACTAAATGCAAAAGAGGAAAGAGAAGGTAGACTAAACGCAAAAGAGGAAAGAGAAGGTAGACTAAATGCAAAAGAGGAAAGAGAAGGTAGATTGAATGTAATAGAGGAGACAGAATGTAGGCTAGATGTAAGAGAGGTGACGGGAGGTAGACAAGATGCAAGAGAAGGAAATGTGAAGGATGTTCAAATCAGTATGACTGTTTATATGTGCCTGTTGATGCTTAATTATTACGTAATTTGTAGAAAATATACGAAGAAAATGAGAAAGTGAGTGTGGAGAGAATTTCAGCGAGATTTCGAAGCAATCTTAAGGCATTACACCTGAAGAAAAACTAGGGCTAAACTTAGGACAGAGACGAAATTGAAAAGAGAAAGCAGTCAGTCTAAGAAAGCAGTCCAACTTAGACTGACTGGTTTCTTCGTTCAATTTCATCCTAACCGTAAGTCCAGTTCTAGTTTTTCTGACTGACTACAAGAGAAAGAGAACACAAGTGAGGCTCAACCAGCAAACAGAAGGCAGGTATTTTTCAGTCCAAGTAAATAGCAGTGGACTATGGAATAAATTTCATAGGATAGTCTGTTGAATGAAATCGAATGGAAATTAGTTATGTGAGCTACAAAGAGACATGAACATGCTATTAACACTTGTAATGCAATGATTTTGTTAGCCTTAACTAACGATTCAAAGTAAGAACTAGATTATTGAAAGTTAATTCAGTTCAGGAGCTGAACAATCTGAAAGCAGATTAAATCGGAGCTGCAGTTATCAATTTATTTCTTACAGTTTATTTTTCTCCTTGACTATTAGCATCGTCAAGACTGAAACCCAACATTGATTCAACTCAAGCAATCTGCACTGCGTAGCAATGAGACCGAAACTATTATAACAAATCCGTAAATTAGGTGTCTCAGTGATATGTATCTTTCTCAGAAAAACTAAACAGAGTCGAAAATCACCTCCAACCTGACCAGAAGCACTAGCAATAACTTCTACAAGGTGTCAGCTATAATTTCCTTTCCAGTCACTGCTTTTTCAATATTTCCCAGACAATTGCCCTGAAGTTTGCACACTTCAACTTTGTCGTTGCCAGCAGCGATACTTGTTGCAGGATTCACCTCTGCCGCAAACTATGTGCTCCTGTTCTTCACGTCTCACAACGCGCTTAACTGCAGAGCACGGAACCGATCGGTCAATGCTGGGCGCATTTGCCTTGGTTCCAGCGACCAGAAAGAGAGGCATAGGAGCGGCTCGCTGCGATGAAGCCGAGGTACTTCAAAGGCACACATGCTTTGAAGCCGTCCAGAGGAGCTAGACAATGTTCGCTCTAAAATAAATTGACCAAATTTACAACTAAGCTATTGTATTGCAGCAGCACCTGAGAATCATCTCAGTTTGGATGAAAGTTAAGCCTGGATGAAGAATTGTTCTTTGTTGGGCAAATACAGCTAGAGAAAAGAGCGGAACCTCTTCATAAAGCTTGTGCTTCTTAGTTGAGGGAAAAAGTCCTCAACATTGAAGCTAAAGACGACGCTCTTACCCCCCCCTCCCACAGCTCCTATTGTACTCGTAGTATAGCACCAAACAGTCGGAAATTCTAATAATTCTAAATATCATTCAGCGCTACGACTTTTTGTCAAGTGTACTAGACAGTTGAATGCCTAAACTATTGTAATACGTTCCAATAAATATAGTCAATCACCTATGTGATACCAAGAATATCAGGAACTACTACTTATTTTAAACAAATGAATCTTGTGTATATCATTTCAGCTATTGGTAATCATAGTAATATGTAAATGTGTTTATCCGTATCTGAGTACTAAATGGACTGTAGCTTACTTGAAAATACAGCTAAGTTGAACATAACAAAAACGTATTAAATACTCATTAGGAACTACATGTAGACAGATATAACTACGGTTAAAAGTATTCATGAAAGTACAACATTAGAACAGTAAGCTATAATAGCATTAATAACGGGAAATTCATGCAATGCAAAAAATCCCCAAAAGAGTAACCTACGAGGCAAGTTTCAACTCCAATGATGCAAGTTGTGGCTCGTCCGACATTTATGTCACCCACCCACATGATCAGTTATGGCAACAGTTGCAGCCTTAAATGGGTCTTCTTTTCCCTGTTCGTGCTCTGTATTTTCTGTGACACGTTTAAATTCTCCCTCCATGCATTAGAGTTGTAAAAGAAGCACTAATGTCCAGATGGCTTTTATAAATTTCCGTTCCTGGGACACAGACTGATCGCAGGATCTCAATTAAAAAACGTGGCTCATCTTTGGCCCGAATGAGAGGTCCAGCAGCCTCTCTTCACGTCAAAGCCACGACAGACATCTGACCTACAGATATGATATTGAGTGTCTACATCAGAGATAAGAAACTTTTCAAACAATGCATAAAAAATGTCAGCACCCCCAATAGCAACCAGACTCCAAATGATTATAGTCTTGGGAATCACGTACGTTTGTTGCTGATTATAGCTTTGCTCGTTATAGCCTTAATATTTATCAAACGTTTGCTGCTAAGGCTAGCTGTTTATAGCCTCAACATTCATGGTAGCTTTTACGTTGGTCATAGCCGGGTCGCTGATTATAAGCCTTGGCATCCATCGTACACTTGCTGCTGACTAGAAATTATGAACTACCGAAAAATCTATATCTAAGCACAAACTCTGTGACTGGAAGGTCACCATTAGTTGAAGTAAATATAACACATAGATAGCTGAACATTCGGTGCCCGTTTCCAGTAAATGATATAAAAAATAGTATACAAACAAACAATCAACTGTTAAATGTTGCCTGCAGCACTGAAAGCGCAGCTTTTGAAAGTAACATGTATTTCAAACAACACCTAAGATGCAACGTAAATAGCGGTGAGGCAAACAGCTGACATTTCGTAAATAGCGATATACACTAGCATGACAAGGTCATAGGTCAGAGAGTTGGTAACAGCGAGCACAGTCACTAAAAAGCAGCACAAAGGGACACCGAAAGCACATTTCCCTGTGGGCCTGCGTTACAAGAGCTGACTAGGGCACAACCAGGCAGCAGTGCGCAGTCTCCTTAATTTCGGACCGTCGGATGGACAAACAAATAGAAAACTAACACTTTAGCTCACCCGCATCTAGAACATCCTAACTACATACATTAACGGTAGCGAGGAATTAAATTTTACCTATCGTGTCAAAGAACGATTATCAACGTGCTGCTGCGAATGATGCCACTTTTCCCTCGCTCATCGAGGGCAGTTACTGGCGGTTAAATGGGATTTTTGGGGTTTATTCTTGTCAAATAAATTAGAGGCCTCGACTTACTTTAGAAAATATCCAGGATCATAATTATCCTGCAGCATTACAATGCTACAATGAGCTCGCTAGTCGGTCATTAGAAACAATGATCTCAAATTAAAGTCCTCAAGCCCATTGACTTGACGAAGACAGCCATTGCCATGTCAGCTCTAGAAGCTTTTGAAGGGTGGAGGCTTAGGAAAATAATATGCGCGTGTTTCCCATAATACAAAGTTAATATGATACAAAGTACAAAGACCTCACGTGCTATACAATTCATGTAGAATCTTCAAATGCTAAAATGATATGCGTGCGATTGCACTATAATGCAAAGTTCTACATCTTACACAATTCATCCTCACTCCTGATGCAGAAGCGTATTTGAGCAGCCAGAGATGGCAAAATTTTATTGCTTGAAAAAATTTTCTGTTCGAAATCAATCAAAATGATTTGATTGATCTGATTAATTTGATCTGGCATTCATAAGTTCGTTGTATGAAATCATAATCATGTGAATGTTTCCGTTTACCGCTATTCTCAACCTATCCAGTCCAGCCCCAGTAATAAGCATCTAATTAATGGTACAACATGCAACTGGTTAGAAGTACACACATGCAATTTGTGAGACCTAGACTCTATGCATAAGAATCGCGGGATAAAAACCACAGTACCTAATTCCAAAGCAATCATTTCAAATTACACCTAATCCAAATTACAGAAATGCTCCTTTATTGTCATTTATTTACAAGACTCATGAGCAATTGTGAAAATGTCTTAAATCAACCCTGTAACTATATAATGTGTACCAATGATGATACTAATATCATTGTAAACTATTTGGCACAAGTAATACTCCAGTTTGGAAGCGTTGGACGCTGGTCTATACCAACAAGATCATTATAATTGCTAGTATGAACCGTTTTGCAGAAGCAATAACTTCAGTTCGGAACTGCTGGACGCTGGTCTACACCAAGTCAAATGTTGCCGAGGGGGGCATTTGCATGGGAGACCGCATCCATCAGTGCCCAGGCCTCATCAAGACGGAGCGGTGCTCTGCAAGGGAGTCTGGGCGTCCTACAACGGGGGGATAATGGCATTTTTTTTACAAGGTCCGCCCATCCATCTGCCGTACGCTCAGGATATGTTCATGCGAGACGAAGCTGAGACATTCTGAAAGTACCTTCACCGCTGCCTGGGTACACACTCTCCAAACAAGATGCGATTCACGGCGAGAAATGCTTGCAAAAAGGAAACTCTAGCTCGTGTTTAAGCTTACCAATGCAAAGTGAATGTAAAAATATAGCTTGAAACTAAATTTTAAAGTAATTGTGTTTAAAGGATTGCTTCATAGGTAGAGATATTAACAAGAAACGTCTGTTTCCAGATCAGTTAAAGTCGAAGGAGATGTTAAGAAAAGACAAGGCTGCGTTGAGCACTAATGAAGAGTCTAATAAGTCACAATTAAAGCAAGCGCACAATTACATAAAACAAAAAAACTTGCAGCATCAATGTGAGAATGGAAACTGCGATCATGTGTGTGCATTTATTTATAGTTCTCCGGTAAAAGACAGGAATTAAGAAGTAAAGTAAGATTTCAAGATGTTACATACTTATAACGCACGTAAAATTATTTCAATTATTTTCAAAAGGAATAAAAGTATGCTGCTGTAGTTTCTGAGTATGGTTCTAGACTTAGTTTTGAAAGAAACATTTATTCTGGAACCTTTTCTATCTGATTTTAACCCGTTCGTGGTCACAATTAATCTACACACAGTGCACCTCCTTCAGTTACAAAAATCAGAAAAAATGTTTTCCCCCCACACAACTAAAAAAAACACCTAAGAAACAATGAAACAACATGTAAAATCCACTTACCCGGTTATTTGATAGTTATTTGAATTATCTGAAAAACGTCGATTGAGGTGAAAACCCACTGGTAGTTAAAACAATTTCACGTCAATTGACAAACTACGAATGGGTTAAGTTTTAGAGCATTTGAATCAGACAATGGAGCCAATAAGACAATCACGTAACCAATACGTGACTCAACCACATAGTATACTATGTATTACTTGTAAAATGCCACCTGGCTTTAATCCAGAAAATATTTAGATTAAAAATTAATGTTCACAGGAGGCTTCTGTGTATTCAGCAGCTCTGTAAATTGATGGCAGGAAAGCCGGAGCTGAGCACAGAGAGAGCAACATGGCCCCGCACTTCACGCAGCTAAAAGGGACCGGCAGTAATTAAGGCACTGCATGAGCAAATCAAGCCAGTTTTACAGCACGTCCACCGCGGCAGTTGCTCGACTCAAACTGCTAATTCCTGGAAGACTGACGAGCCGTTACGCTCTCGCCAATGTTTGTTTCCATGTCAAGACGACCCGAGATCAAGCAGCCAGTTCTTGAAGTGTTGGGGGACAGCAGTGTAGAGCGCATTGTCTTGGGAAACCTTTTTCATTGCACATTTTTATTTATCACATTCAAATTAATTATATCATTTCATCATGGCACTCTGATGCGTTAGTCTGTGGGAACAAATACAGAGTTGTTCTGGCTCCACTTGAGGTATTTTACCAGTTTTCCCTCAAGTTTCCAACGGGTGGAGCAAAAGTCACTTTACACATTTAAAAATTATTAAACCCAAATTTTCTGAATCCAAAAAAATAAATCACATATCAAATGAAAGAAAATGTTTTATAACTTTACTGTGTCAAAGTATACTAAAACAAAACATGTATCGTCCTCTAAAACAGCGCTATGATCAAGAAATCTAATATTACGAACGAAATACAGGGTGTCCATAAAGTCTCATAAAAGTCTCTGATAAAGTCTGAACAGCACCTCTTTCACAAACAGGATCCCTGAAACACACAAATGCAAAATGTGATTAAAGACTTTAATAAACACTGAATACAAAAGAATAGATCGGAATAAAATATCTTATCAATTGCATTTGTTATAAATTTTTGAAACGGTAAAGAGACTCTTTGGACACCCTGTATTGCAAAAAAACAGCGAGCAAGAACGATAAAAGTCATTTAACACGTTAACTCCGAAGTGGTACGTATGTGTACCACTCAGGTTAGGTTCTGTAATTTTTTCAGATCCTTCTAGTCTTTAGTGACTATGCATACAAAGTGAAGTTTTACACCAATCAGGCAATCGGAGTCAACGTGTTAAACTAAAATTAATCTTTAGCTGCAGTGCAGAGGAGCGAGAAATTTCTAGTTGATTAACACGTTTGTTGCGATTGCCTGATTGGTGTAAAACTTCACCTTGTACGCATAGTCACTAGAAGGATCTGAAAAAAATTACAGAACCTAACCTAAGTGACCCACCGGTGGGTTGCATAGCAGCAAACGTGTTAAATCGTTCCTTAGTAGACGTTTGTGGCTTTTGTTGAACACATTGAAACACGTTGAATTACCCATGCATTTCATACTGTTCTCGTTTTACATGAGCATTTCTTATTAGCTGCATGCCAGGATTCCCTGAATCTCTAAATCATTGCAATAATGCAATGTCTGTTATTTGTTCGCTGATTAAATGTTGTAATGAAGTCGCTTGGCACTACAACTTAAGATCTATTATGGTTGAAATAATTTTTCATTTTTCGTACCCTCTGTTCTTCGCGGTATTTCGTCATTTTCGGTTACTTGATAATGGACATTTTGAGTACAAAACCTCCTTTGTATCGGTATACTGAATATTTGACAAAATTCGATGGTTTTTCTTCTCCATTCGAAAAACAACCTACTTTTTTGACCCTAGCAGATTTTGTTTTGCTCCACCGATCACATTGGTACATACACCATCAGCAATTTTGAATATAGAGAGCAGAAGTTTGCAACGGAATTTCAAGGATCTGTAGTAAAAAATAAAAAAATAGGGGCCCAAGATTTGTATACGCTATAAATTACCTCAATTGAAGTCACTTTTCCAATACTGAGGATCATAAATTGTGACAACTATCCAAAACTAGGGACGTAAACCTGATGGTTTTCGTCATTTACGGGAATAAGGTTGTGCCTGAGAGGTATAGTCCGGAGGTTGTGTTTGAAAGTTGTGTGTACACCAAGGACTACCATAACCTTGTAGTATAGTAGTCCTCGGTGAACACCCAAATACGTGTCACAGTTCTTGCCTTTCTTAACACCACTCACCCATTGTTTGCTTTTACCCACGCAGGATCGGAAGACAACAAACTTAGATAAAATCCCTTCCTGTATTCAGCAATTGTTCAAACGTAAGACTTCTATAACTGAGAAACACTGAAGACTTTGTGGTTCAAGAACAAAGCCCTTACTTATTTGGTATCCCCCAATTCGTCTTTGTGAAACGCTCCTCTTGAAGTCAGCAATTACGTATTTGGCCAATTCCCCTAAGCTTAAAAGTAGCCTTCGTAAGGTTATTGGTCTGTTTATAATTTTATCTTGTTTGAAAAATGTAGGCTAGGAGCATGAAAGACTGATAAACAGAATTTATAACGAGAAAATGACGCGTTTGAGCGGACAGGTAATCACGTTCGAATCAGCGAAGGAGAACTCCCAACTATTCTGCAAAAGTTCGTGGTCCCAAAAGAAAAGTTTTAGTCTGGTACAGAAAGCTTTCGAAGACAAAATAATATATGCTATATAACACAGAGTTCTAATACACTTCCCTCCGTAAGATTTAAAATAACAGTTTCGCGTGCAGACCAGAATAGAGCTACGGTCTCACATACATGAGTAAAACACACCGCGATGTGTGGTGTTTTATGCACGGACTGCATGGCACTACAGACGCATTCACAACAGAAACACAAAGACAAAGGTCACCAAAAAGCAAGTTATTCAAGAAACCAGAAAAATTTAAACAAGACGATATTCCACATTATATGTCAAGTTTCATGAAGTCGCTTCAAACTCAAAGTCGCTGCAAACTCAAAGTCGCTGCAAACTCAAAGTCGCTCCAGACGCAAAGTCGCTACAGAAGTAAAGTCGCTACAGAAGCAAAGTCGCTGCAGACGCAAAGTCGCTGCAGACGCAAAGTCGCTGCAGACGCAAAGTCACTACAGATGCAAAGTCGCTACAGACGCAAAGTTGCTGCAGACGCAAAGTCGCTGCAGATGCAAAGTCTCTGCAGATGCAAAGTCGCTGCAGATGCAAAGTCGCTGCAGATGCAAAGTCGCCGCAGACGCAAAGTCGCCGCAGTTGCGGCTCGGTCAACCACTAAGACACACAAACAATAATTTGAGCGCACACCGACGAGCTGTGTCGCGCTCCCCTCACACAATCACGCGTTTTTCAATCTTCAAAGACAGCAACAAATGGCGGCGGGAAATGGGTGAAGAAAAATTCCAGGCATTGCGAGAGGGACTGTTACTTCAATGAACGTATGTTTATATTATAATATTTATAGTGAATGACATTCAATGAGTAACAGTGTTGTTGGGCGTGCCCGGCCATGTGGTCGTTTTGGAAGACGAAGGAACTGTTTGCCGTAACGAATACATTGGAATATTCTTAATTATTACACGTTACAGGGTTGTTCTCAAATAGAAGAACCTATAGTATTTTACATTGAGTTAAAGTTTACCATATGCAACTGTCTCCAGTACACAAACTTTACAAAGTGAAATTATTCATGAAACTTGTAATCGGAAATCTACAACTTACCTCAGATAAATCCATCTGTAAACAAACATTTAAAAAAATCTTGGTGAAATTCAGCTTCTTTAGCAAAGGGCGCTCACCTAAATACCACAAAAACCAGTTGAGTTTTTCTTCAGAATTCAAAATAGTCACGAAATTAAACTTCTAAAGTATGCCAATAACCTAATCTGATTATTTCCAGGTTCCTAGTTAGAACAATGACAATGAGCTCATTTAACACGTTTGTTGCGATTGCCTGGCCGGTGCAAATCTTTACTTTGTACACAAAATCACTAAAAGACTTGGAAAAAATTACAGAACCTAACCTAAGTGACCCACCGGTGGGTTGCATCGCAACAAACGTGTTAAAAAATTCACTGCACGACTATCCTATGCTACGCAATGCAATTAATTTGAAATGGCTCACCCTGGTACTGGAGCTTATAACGTAACTCCGCAGCGTCCAACTCACCTGAAGATGCTAGAGTCCTCGTAGATTCTGCAGCGCCGTAGAAGTTCACTTGAGTGAAATTTGAATTACTTTATTCTTCAAGTACAATGAAACAAGATATTCTATGTACACATACATTCTTGAAATGTATGTGTACATAGAATATCTAGTTTCTAAAAAATTCACTTGTTCAATTTTACAATGAAATGGTTTTTTAACATTTGAACACTTAACCCATTTCTTAACTATTCCAGTCCTGGATCAAGCGACAGGAATATTTTCTTCAATTAAACCAAGATACACGAAAGATAATTCAGAAGCTATGGGAAGCTTAACACTGCCAGTACTTCATGATACACTTCCATCAAAGAACTCCGTTACACACATCGTGACTCAAAACAGTCTCAATTAATCATCCACATTAGTCGTCCACTCATTCCCGAGGTTGAGCAAAAACTGGATTCTTGGAAAACAAATTGCGGATGGGAATGCAATTTTTCCGGACTGGAAAAAATAAATCCACACTATTTTCTTTGGAAATACAAAGTTTAGTCCGGATTAATTTATTTCCTATTAAGACTAACAAATAACCCATGGTAATTTTTGGACAATCATTCAATACGACCATTAACTCATTTGTGCCTCATGCGTTTTTTATTAACGATTGTTGACAATAGTTCAGGTCAGAAGATAATATATATTTTTCATTTTATCCTATTATTTGCATGAATCTAAGTATTTAACATGACTAGCAGCATGGCAGAAATTTCATGTAAATTTCAACAAATGAAAATACAATAAATATTGCTTCATGATGAATTTTTACAACAATGATTAACGAAGTTTTATCAGGGGTAAAAAAATTATTTAGGATTTTTTTAATCCCTGCGTCAATTCCCGATTGTTTTAGCTTCGGAATTTTTTTTCGAGTTGACATACATTGTCAATCGTGCACTTCAAAGATGAAAATAACTATTATTTTCAATTTCAACCATGAAATACGAAATTATTACATGGCAGGTAAATGAGCTTTACAGCTTTTTGATTATTCTACACTCATCCACTTTATTATGAATTTAACGAATGCCAAGCAATTTCTATCTCTTTCCCCTCTATTGGTTGATATATAAAATTCAGATCTTTGCAGGAACCTCTATTCCATTGTTCCAATCAGTTAACTCGTGTCCAAACTAAGCTTTTAAACGATGTTAATGTATTTCTATTAAATTTTTTATTATGGAGACTAGCAATATTATGGAATGACAAATAGGAACCGTTGTTTTTATTTGTCGGTATTTTAGGAAAACTTTTTACTTCAACGAGCAATATGTTGGAAATAAAATTTCTTAAATATGTACTAAATATATATTCCTTACAGTACATATATGCAATTCTATAGTGCTGAAAATAGTCTTTTTTTCTTCAATTGAAGGGGATAATTGTTTTTGTGTATCACATTAGGTGTATATTAATTTAAAAACGAAGCTGAAATTTACCACAACTTGAGACTTTTTGAATAACAAAAGTACATGAATTTACAATACCGTCAATATCAATTCAAAAAGTGCTTATAAGCACGAGATTTCTTTATATGATTTAATCAGACGTTGTCCTGTACATACCATGAATGCCAAAAGGGTATGATTGCAGAAATATAATTCAAGTAACTTTACCTTACCAATTGTAAACCACATTTCGACGGCCATCTATTCTACATAATCATCGACTATGTATCTCCCTCTCTTTCTCTCTGTCTCTGTGTGTCCGTCCCATTACTTCCTGCCACCTGAGGTGGTGGCGCGCAGGCGGGACACATCTGCCACCCGTAGCACCTCCTGCCCGCCACCATTCGTCGCACTGCCTTCTTGCACCCTGCGTACCGTGGGAGTATCTATATATATAATCGATTACGTATTTCCATCTCTCAGTATCTGTGTGTGTCTGTCCCATTACTTCCTATCTATTACTGAAGAAAAATTATTGAACTGAAATCAGAAAGAGTATGCATATATTACAAGCATTGTATTGTGGATACCAAAGGCATCGGATCACTATAAAACGTCATTTGTTCCCTTGTTAACTTTCTTCTCTTACACGGCCATGTTATCGTTAGGTAAGATACAAAATGAAAGTTCTGCATACATTCAAGAAAAATATTCTGATTCTGATTGTACCACGAGTAAAACTAAAAAATGCATTTTGTTTCATGGATCCTTAATTTTATCACTTTTAAACCAAGAAATTTCAACGGGTACTATCTGGGCCATGTTATCATTAGATAAGATACAGAATGGCAGCTATGTATACATTAATAAAAAATATTCATTCAATATACAATAATTCGTCGTAAATCTTTAATAAGTTCATTTTTATAATAATTTCAAATAAGTCGAATCTAAATCGTGGAATTTCCACGGGAACTGTCTAGTTTTGCATAATATCCTTAGCAACGGTGGAAAATTTATTGTCAGTAGAGATCGTAGCTTGACTGTAGGCTGGAGCTATACATGACATGACTGAATCTCTATATTTTCATAGCACCATGCATGTACTTACTGAATGGACCGTAATTTTTGCAAACGCCTCACCCTAGATTACAAGGTTCGTACAAAATTACGCTTGATTCCTCAGCAAAGAATTCGTTAAGGCTCACATTCTTGTCTAGTAACTACATTGAAATGTTGAATAGAGGACGATCACTGTTATAATGAATAGCATCAGCTGTGTTTTAATTTTGTTACGAGTCTTCAATTTTACGCTCGAAATGTGTACATAAAGAAAGACAACAGAACGTTCATTTGTAAAAAGAGGCAAAAACTAAACCAAGTTAATTCGAAAGCTGAATATAAATGGATCTAATTTGCCCTAAATTATATCAAAAAGCTCACTACGCTGACTTCAATTTAGATTTCATGTGGTGGTTCTTTAGGAAGGAAGGTAGCTGTTATAGGTACGACCACACGATTATGACCAAATGCTATCATTTATGATAGTTATTGTGAGACATCAGTTTCAGATCATTATCTGTTCTGGCAAAATTACTCACGCTACCCAATTTTTTGTTTCAAATTAAATCGTGTACTGAAATAAAATAATTTTCATAATTTTCATATGTGAGAAAAAACGAGCCAAAATTTTGTAATTCTACTTATCAAAAATGGGATAGTTATTTTTGATATTTTAATTACTACACTTTATGGTGAAATAATTTTCCCATTATTCTGGTTTATACGACAAATTATTTATCTACCCGTCACAAATATGCCTGAAAAAACAAACTCGAATAATTGTAATTTCGAAATGAAACAAAAGTTAGTCTTCGATGAACAGTAATGAAATTGATATAGCTTTTGGAAAGAAGTTTTGATCAAGTGCTACTTACAGTACGTTGATTTATGCATCTCTATCGCTGTGAAAAAATAAAATTCTTGTAAAATTTAGAGTGCCACGATACCCAGGAATGGCGGGGCCAGTGGGAAAATCACGTTAACTGGCATCCGCTATTCACATACTGGTAGAGTTGACCGGCAACTTCAATACATTCACTAGAATAGCTTCAACATTGACGAACCTCCGCCTGTTTTCCTTGCAGTTATACTGAAATATCGAATCTCAATTTCTAGGACAAACTAAACATTACACTTCTAGAGCAGGGGAAAAAAGACTGCCTACTTCGGAAGCGCGATCTCATTAAATAAATTTTCATGACTTCCACTGATGAGAGCACTGACTAATTCAACTTCAGTATTTGTCCCATTTCGCTGATTTCCTACAATGGAGGAGCAAGAAGACAAATGTCACACGCATGAAGATGATTTATAAACACAGGGAGTTTGGCGACGACTGATGGAAATTAGTTCTTCAAGTTCGAAGTTTGACCTACACACCACAATACTGCATTTCTTACTTTGAACATGACTTTTTTCACCTGGGGAACTACAGAACCTGGAATGTACTTGCGTAACTTTTCGCTGGTGAAGAGTTTTCACAAACTCGACCACCATAATACGGAGGTCAGTTATTTTTTAATCTTCAGGAACCCTACAATCCAAGCATCCGGCACCTCACTGGAAGCAACCACCATCACCTGATCAAACCAGAGCTGTAACGGCGGCTGTCATCAAACTCAAGTGTGCTTCTTGTTAAAAGACTTACCACTCAGATGTAAAGACGATTATCTTCTTGAGAGTCTTTGGCAAGTTTTCGTTTAGAATCATAATAGATTATGAAGAGGAAGCGATGACATTATTCCCGCACGTCGATTTCACTTTAACGGTGTGATGTTCGAGAAGAGAATCCAGCTTTTCTGCTCCTGAGTTACACTAGTCAACTGGAGAGCCATGCTGTGTTCGAGTAAATCAATTTATTACAAGCATCATTTACCGATCTACTAAGGATTGTGCGCTCGTATATGAATGATCCGTCCGAGACTATTTTCAGCGCACGATTTTAGCAGCGGAACTTTTCAATTTCTCGCAAGGAAAAGAACAGAAGTGGTGACGGAAGGAAAAAAATCCTTGTTTAGCCAAGTTCTAGGCGCTGTTGAAACGGCCCTTGATATCCTAGCAGTGGCAACCAGTCATTTAAACGATGATACTCACCTAGAGTAGCATCAAGATACGTAAACCGGTGCCGTCTTTCCACGTAGCTAAGCTGTGAACTGGGTACTCAAATTAAGCCTTTATAGTACGCACGTCTTGTGGGCTAACTCGCACCTGACCGACCAAGTAAAATTTTTGTAGCAAGCCGAAACTTGACCAATGGTTCGTTCCTGTTGCCACATTCAATTCTAAAAACGAACTCCATGAGCTCAATCTAACGCGCAGGACCTACCGTATTTGACAGTACATAGAATGCTTTTTCCAAAATTTTGGCTCAAAGCCCTGCGTCTCATACATCGTAGGTGAAGTTTAAGATCTCCCGTAGGCCTAGGCTAATCTCTCTGACGCTAAGTCATCTTACGCTCAGTACTTCGTCTTATATGTAGTCTTCGTCGTCGAGTCTAATATGCCCTCAAACACGGTACCTTCACTACACGCTCGCACTTCCTACGGCAGTGGCTGTGTATTCAAGACACCCATAAAATACTTCATTGGCAGTAACGATATAACTGCCGGCACAGAACTAGATCCCAATCCCGTAATACAGCGGTCAAATGTGCTCAAAACGTTTATCTTCTAACCAGGGCGATTCTGACTTTTCAAATCATTTGACTGCCTTCATCTCCAATGGACTGTACTGCCAACTCTAAAACGATGAGCAACAGACAAGCATTGCGTATCTGGACACAATCTTAACACGTTGACTCCGAAGTGGTACGTATGTGGACCACTTAGGTTAGATTCTGTTATTTTTTCAGATCCTTCAAGTCACTATGCGTACAAAGTGAAGATTTACACAGGTCAGGCAATCGGAGGCAACGTCTGACCCCTTTAGCGACCAATTTGTTTTTCTAGTTTCTACATTTAAGCTCACAAAAACCGTCTGTACACCGATGCAATGAAGCATGCTGAGAGCCAGACAGCCAAAAGAACGACGCTGTAACATGCCGAAGCGTTCAAACCTAGTAGCAACCTCATATTGCTCACTGTTTAATTATTAGAACAATTCTCCAAAAGACCGTGAAAGGCGACCGAATAGTCCACTTGGTCGCTAAAGGGTTAAGCACCAACTGGACAAGTTCGAAATGTTGATCTGCCATCGAGAGTCGTGGCCTCTTTTGACGCAAGAAACCCAGAGAAATCATAACTTTGGGATAGTGTAACCTTCATATTCATATTTTTCACCTACTTCACAGAACAGCAGATGCTTGTATCAAACCTATATACATATTACAAACTAACTAAATTAACATGAAACTCAAATGCACAGCGAGTGTAATCAAGCCTGTGTGTGCGTTGAATACTGTTCACACGTTGACTCCGAAATGGTACTTATGTGGACCACTTAAGTTAGGTTCTGTAATTTTTTCAGATCCTTCTAGTGACTATGCGTACAAAGTGAAGATTTACACCGGTCAGGCAATCGGAGGCAACGTGTTAAACCCCATGTGCTAGAAATGCAGATAGGGAAGATGAAGCGTCCTCTGCTAACATTCATTTTAACATCAATCACGTCTAAGACTGTGGTGCGGAGATCAGGCACCTTGATGGGCGTCAGCTGTTTGGGTACGCTGACGAGTACGGAACGTCATGCGCTGTCACTATATGACGGGTAGTCCAAATGAATTTCAATGACCAACAAAACCAAAATCAGGGAAATTACATCTGTACACAACTAAGCAGCTCTGGTGTTACAAGTGCTACCCAAGTCTAAGGTAAATGAAGGACGATTTGAGACTAAAGGCAAAGAATGAAGAGAGAATCCAGACAATAATTTACTTCTTTTACACCTTTCCTATTTACAACATACTAGGAATGAAAATGAATTACTTGCAAGATTTCACATGATCATTTGAAGCTCAAATCCTGTGCTGCACTTTGCACACCTTTCCAAGTTAGAATAAAATGAAGCTCAAATGTTTAGTGGAACTCACCAACTTCACAGCACCACTGTGATGGTAGAAGAGACGAGGAGAATTGAAAACTGGTTTTGCAAGTGAAGACTACAAATGAAAATAATATTCGAGACGGGAGTAAGCTTCACAGCACAAAGTGTTCGTTTATTTAAAGGCCATGCGATAGAAGAAGTCACCCATCATGACAAGGCCAACAAGATTTATGGTGAGGGTCAAGCTGTAAAGCGCGTAGTCTACGGCGCCTCCCTTTAAGTGGATAGGCACTCCATTGTTCACCTGCTCAGGGAAAATATACAGCAGTCCATTAGTTCACTGAAAAACACATGCTGAAGGGCAATCTCCTTCAGCAAATACTGCGAAAGTAGAGACGACGACAACATGGGAGAGATCTGTACATGATATAAGAAAGAACACACATGCTTACAAAAATACTGTGCATGTTTCACATCTAAAAACAAGGCGTTTGCATAAATCCCTAATATCACCAGCACAAAATCTCCACGAAGACCACCGTTTCATTATATAATTTAGTTTAACGCATGCTTTTTGCATATAGATAAGGTGGGTGAATAGGGATGAGGTCAAGTATTGATATCATTTAAATTCCAAGGCATCTGTATCAAAGCTACATCAAAAATTGTAATGAGCTGTAGTGGCATTCATCAAGTTATACCCACAGGCAGGAGTAAAAAAACAGAACTTGATGTACCTCATCACTGCCCTCCATATCAGGGAGGGATAATGAGAGACAAGTCAGAGCATTCATGTAACAACAAAAACCATGGCCACACATTAAGCAGATTTGCCTTTTGGATTAGAGATCTTGGTAGCCACCTGCTGAAGGGCCAGATAGCTCTTGTTGGATTACTAATTTCATATACAGGTGGTGGACAAAATAATGGAAACACTTAATATTTTACCATCATAATCTTAGAACATAATTTAAACAATCAAAACTTGGCATATGTTCCTATTTTCTTTATAATAATTTTGTTATTCGGTATATTGATGTAAAATGTATGTTATTTTTCTGTTTTCAGATATTTAAAATATTAATTACACCCCATAATGGCAGACCTCTCAGATTTTAAAAGAGGCCAAATTGTTGGTGCTCGTATGGTAGGCGCTAGTGTAACTAAGACTGCCCAAATGTTTGGTGTATCAAGAGGCACTGTCTCAAAAGTAATGACTGCCTTCGAAAAA
>VCRD01001307.1:27330-40512 GCA_006783055.1 Trinorchestia longiramus
ATTTCCAATCGCCAATGACAGGAAATGGGCATTAATATATTTTTTTAAATAATGCTCATAAAAACTACAATTTTAATCGTGGTACCACACAAAGGTCTATTGTCGTCTGACACATTTGAAACCTTTAAAAGAATTGCTTCGATCGGAAATGACTACTTACCTAAAATGAAATAGCTGAACTCCAGATATATCGTAGTCGTGGTACACCTTGATATTATAATAGTCCAGATATACTCTTATATTGAAAACTGACTCGCCACCACAGTTGTCGAGTTGTGAGCATCCCCGTTTGTGAGGCAGGAAAACCTGTGTCCAAATCCCGTAGTTGCTTTAGGCGATTTCTTCTTAAACATCGGTTGACAAAATACACGTCCTGATTACTGCAACGCAGAGCGCTCAGAGTTATACCCTGTCAAACTCATTTAAGTGCCCTTAAAAGTATCTCTTAGCATCCAATGTAGCCGTGTGGTTTAGCGAGCAGACTTGGATCGTCAGATCTCTTGTTCGAGACTCCTCGCAGCTTTTGAATTTTCTCCTGCTTTTGACGCAGAGGACCAGAGAAACTGATGGACTGACTTCCTGATTTAAAGGGGCTATTTACTCAAACTTCTAGATCATCCCTACGTGTCCGTACGATTCTCTACCTTTAAGTCACCAGAAAAACGGAAATAGTTGCTGAAAGTATTGTTACTAGCCTTAGAATGCTAACATTTAGAATATAAAAGCCAGTAATCATTTCATACACACCGTATATTTAGTTATATTTACAGGTGCAGGCAGATGATAGTATTGAACATATTTATGATCTGTCCGTCATAAACAATGGAACTCTTCGGAGGAGGTGGTCTCACAAGAATTTCGATGTTACGATGAATATTGGTGTGAAAATCTATAACCAGGTATGTTTCGAACTATAAGACTTTTGTATTTTACTTCTACGGTTTTTGTTTTGAAAATGTTTGCTACTCTGATGTCGTTGCGATTTTGATTTCGTTTCAAATCAAGTTCATTATCAAATAGTGCGTGGGTGTTGTTTTTCCGTAGTAACGGTGATTAAAGTTCTCTATCATAGATTCATATAGGCCCGTAAGTAACCCATAAATCTAAATTTTAGATTGTACCTAGATATAGTATTTTTAGTCATCATAAGCTTAGCTTCTTCATATCGGAATTACTTGGGCGAACAAGGCATATCGAAAAAATGTAGTATTAACACGGCCGCTTAAAATTGGGATTCCATATCTTTTAATTTCCAGAGTTTGTTTTCAGCCAAAGTGCTGGGCTCAGCATGCACAGAAATTATTGATAAGTTCGATCTTTCGTTACCCATTGCGATAAAAAAATTTCTTCAGAATACGGCTACACTTGTTGATCCTCAAAATTGTTCACGCCTATTTAGCTCCGTACGCACACTAGATTCTAAAAGACTGTAATAAAAAGTCCCAAATAAGCTTTAAAAAAGGCATACCATTTGTTGAAAACATGAAGTGAACCTCCACCTTTTCACTGGCGAAAGAACTTTGCTGTCCTTGTACGACACGTAAATTTTTGTGCTTAAGTGGCAGTATTTCAAGTCTCTCGGACAAAAACTCATAGAAGTAAACACTTCAAAACTCTGGATAGTCACGATTAGTGTGTGATTTGTTCAAATAATGCCAGTCAAATAATTGTTAGATAATGTCCCCTCAATTTTTATGCATGTTCTTTATTTGCTTTTTAATAACTGACTTTCTTTGGGAGCCACCAATAGTTTGAATGGAAATTTAAAACAAGTGACATAAATGTTTCATCACACTTCATATCTTATTTTCTGAAGTCGTTTTCAGTATTTTGGCCCACATGTTGTTTACACTGTGCTACATCAGGATAATTCACTAATCTTTGATGTTTGAGGCACACATTAATTTGCTTCAGAACCGTTGACGAGTGCCTGCGCCTTGGTTTCTGCTGTTTGGATGGTTTTGTTCTTAGGAATGTTATAGGAGCGCTGCAAGGTTATAGGAGCGCTGCAGTTTGTGGAACCGGAAGGGTTCTTTGTAGTTGATTAGAACCTTTTTATGCGGAATTTCAGCCAGACCAGCAGTGTACACAGTTTCAGGTATGATTATAGCATCCATCACTGGTCTGTGAGCATAAGTTTGGCTGGCTGGCTCCCTTAATAAAAACGACTGCATGACATCGCTGTTTTGCGCTGGCGGCATCGACCACAGATGTGACTGAACTTGCTCTGAGAGTACATTCTAGAATCAGATGTTTCATGGACACATATGCGATAGTTATATTCTAAGAAATAATTTCTATACTAGTAAACTATACTTCACAGAGTTCTTAGTTAACTATGTTTATAATAGATTGCTAGTCTTAGGTAAGGTTCCCTACATGCTTCTAATTGCAGCATGTATCCGTTTTCGAGATGCCAGCGATGGCTGCCTGCGAAACAATGACTTTTATGCCAACAAATTCTATATCACAGGGTCCTTGTTAACTATGTTAATTATTCTCCTCTTAGTGAAGGCTGCTAATTGCAGTAAGTATTCGCTCTCAGGGTTCTAGAACTTATTCTTCCATCTGTGGTCGCTCCATTTTGCTTTACATCGTTATCACATAAGATCAATTCACAAATAATGTGAAAACATGGAATGGTACTGATCTATTTTGAAAGCAGATGTTTATGACATAAATAATGCGAAACATGAAGTGTTACTGACGCATTTCATGTCCAGATGTAAACAACATAACATGCTGCTCCTGCGTATTGCACGTTGCTTCTCACATGAGAAAAGAAACGATGCAAGTTGCCCAGAGTTAATAGAATCAATGCATCCGATATACTACAGAATAATCTACAGGGTGAACAACAAGCAGATTCCAGGGTGTGGGTCTGTCATCTATACTCTCAGTTCATTGCAACTGAATTTTTCTATGTACTCCTAAGCGGCGTAAACTATAAACGGTGTATTGAACCAGATTATAAGTACTGAAGTAACAGTACGCGGTTGTGAGCTTGTGTTCCACTAGAATGAAGTATCATAGGAACTCTGTATTCCTGATACCATCGTACCAATCTACAATGATGCAAGGGAGATATAAGTGTTCACTTTGCTGTATGCACGGTGCCGCAAAATGATCCGACATATTAAGCTAAATAAAAGTGAAATAAATAAAAATGAAAAATGAGTTTCATTTTCGAAAACTACATAGAAAGCTATTTCTTGGTCAACGTTTTTTATACTTTGCATTTATTACTCTTTTTACCCCTTTTAAACCTACGAATTAGTCAGATCATTTCGTCGCACCCTTATTTCACTCCGCGTTAACTAATATTTGAATAAATTCATTACACTCCTAGGATAAACTTGAATCTAAGTTGCAAATCTCGCAGTTTTTCGATTGCATTAGAGTCACAACCTTAGACCATCAAGCGTTCACAAAAAGAATCCAAGTTACGTTACCTCAGAGAATTAGAAAGGATGTTTTACGTAAGTTGAAAAATATATGTTTTAAATTAAACGATATCTATATGAATCAAATATTGCGTCATAAATGTTTTTTTTAACTCAGGAAATTGAATTAAAATGAAATAACTTTCGAATTATCATACACGTGAAAGATTAATAAAGTAACTTCGCACTTTTAGAGATCATTGGAAATTGTACCTTCTGAGGTAAAAATAGAACTGTTCTGTGTAATAGCTATGAATAATGTTGCTTAGAAATAGAAATAATTTTATTCTATGAGATGACAGTAGTTTTGCTTCGAAAGCTATGTTTTTCCAATTACTTCTACAATAAACCGATCTTCAAGCGTTGACAAGTGTTGTTCACATAGCGCTCTAAGTATCTCACAGTAGTTCTTTGATCTTAATTATTTAACTCGTAAACACTGTAATCAACAGAAACGGATTGTCGCCTGTTTAACTAATTATGTCTTAACTGAAGATGTGTTGGGTCCAACAGACCTTATAGGAAATCATTAAAATAATATGAAGCATTATTCTACTTTTAATAGCTGCAAACATCCGCACAAGGTAAATTCTGATGGCCTATGGTATTTCTACAGAGCTTGACAAACGGATACAGAAAGGCAGAATTTCTCAATCTACATATCCTTAATTACAATCGTACAGGAGAAGGGTATGTTAAAATTATCAGGTACAATACAACACTTTCGACTTCAAAGTATACCAAAATTTAATTAGGTATTTCATAAATCTATTTAAGGAGAAGGTCATCAAATGAATGAATGTAACATTATTACTGGCTGCTTGCAGGGACGTGAAAAGACTTCCCCTGCATCTTGTTTCTCGCTGAATAAAAGGGTTACCTGACTGCCCAAAAAGATGCGTTTCAAATTGAGATTAATTTCGGCTTTGTAGGCATAGTTCATACAAAGAAATACTAATTAGAGAGATGCTTTGTCCTAAAGATGTCATTGCCGTAATTTTAATTGTGTTCCTTTTCTGTCACAGGAGACAGGTGTTGACGACATGGAAAACGAAGAAGTAAACTCACCAACAACGGCATATGTGACCTCAGAAAAATTGCAACAAGGATCATTTTGTTCGCAAGGGCACGGTAGCATCCCTACTGTAGGCTCTTCTACTCAACCAGCGCTTAGTAGAGATGCAAAAATTCCCACACATTCCAACGTCTTTCCATTACTGATCAATGTTCCTCGAAGCGTACCAGATTCAATCGTAAGAAAGACTGACAGTGTTGATATTCAAATCCAAAACCCTTTGTTCGTGCCTAGTGCTGCAGCAGCTGCATCAAAGTTAGATACCAAAGCTAGAGCTCATGGAATCATCAAAGCCCTTTTAAAAGGGCCCGAAACCAATCATGAGTCACTTACTTCTCGAGATTTCCCCTCTGACTCATCGGTGTCTTATGCTCATCATAGCGTGCTTGAGGTCATGCCTGTGGATTCGATAAAGACACACAGAACGAATGATGTGTTAGTGCCTAATGAAGAATCAGTTAACACTGTAGTAAGGCCTGCGCTCAGAGCATCTTCTGAAATGCAAAACACCATCAAACTGGCCCCGCTAAACTTCGAAGACATTTCTCTAAAAATTCAACAACCAATGGACCGGCCTCAATCTGAACAGCCTGATTGTAGAGGAGCTCTTGGTTACTCCACAGCTTCCTCGAATAAGGAACAAAGTCTACAGCAATTATCGTATGACTACCAACCATGTAGCAGTGAGTCAAAACAATTGCAACTGATGCCCCACGAAGTTCAACAGGTGAAACATCTAAATAACACCGCGATGTGCGCTGTGGCACCCGTTCCGTGGGTCCAAGACTCCAGCAGTTATGATGACCATTGTGTGTTCGATACCTCCGATGAGGATGCTGTACACACTTACTTTTTATTACAGCTTCACACACTGGCTTCTAGGATAACTTGTCTTCTCTTAAACGACTGTCTGTAGTTATACTTGCGTGCTTAAGTAGCCGGAAGAGATGTTTTACAATGCGATTTTGGGCGACCATGCTAGTCAGTCTATTTCATGCGATCCATATCGTGTGTATTGATCATATGTATCATATATATCATATAACATATAAATAATATGTTTAGTTCTTTAATTTCTGATCACGATGGTTTTGAGGCGCAACTGAACTTCATATGAATATCATGTCATGTCGCTTTCTCCACGTAAATGACCGAGTCATGGAGCTGCTGTTGGACGGAGTTTCACTGCAAGCGTTATCTCGAAAACTGACGAGTCATATGACATACTTTTCTGCAGGGATGAGAAGAGTACAGTTACCCATTGATGCCAATGAATATTTTGATTTGAGCGCAGATGTTGTGCTGACTGCTTTTGAATAATCATTTTCAATTGAAGACCTGTTCTCTTTGAATTTGTACTAGCAGCAATGTAGGAACTTCTGATGAATCGTCAATCATCTGAGCAACGTCGCTGAATGGTAACATTGATTTCATTTTCTTCTGTTACTTATTACGACTAACTTTTACACCCCGAGTGTTTTCATTTTTAACTGATGAGTCATTAAAATCAACCTTGAAGATAGACCGAATATACCCACAGACGAATGCTTTGCCCGACTCACCTATTATAATTTACTCTCTTCTTACCTCGAACTTAACATCTTCATCGCAGTGCTTTTGACCATATTAATAATTCTCAATAAATTTTTAATTCTTTTCTTATGGCATCCGACGACTCATTAGTCATTCTTACCACCGCTAAAAAGTATACATACACATATACATACATAATCCACACTCACCTACACGCTCACGGTCGCAAGCAAGCAGCGGCACGACTACTGCGGCCGCGACCATCTATTTGTGTTACGGCCAACTGACGCTCTTCAGTTAGGAGCTGCGAGCAAAGGTATGAGAAGTCAACTCAGTCGAGAGGCAACTCGACGCGAGACACACGCATTGCACTCGACCACAAAATTGTTTTTCACATTCACTGTGCTACACTCTGTGCTCTTGTTGTTTTGTACAAGTCAAGTCCTTCGAGTGAATGCAGCGAAGAGTTTGTGCAAAGTAAGCCAAAATGCTCAGGTGTTTCAGCATTTGGCATCAATTATTTCGAAGTTCAGAAACTATTGTAGCCGAAGAAGTTTACCTGTAAATTTATTTGGGTCACATTAAGATCTTAGCTGTTTTCTTTTGCTTGCAAATATTAGCTCTGAAAAATCCGTCTGTGAAAAATAAAAGTGCAAAGATGAAAAGATGTGTTACGATACTGATGCCTACTTGAAATAAAAGGAGTTCTCAGTACCAGCTACGGGGTGACGCTACCGAGAAATAGGTGCCAAGTGCCTCGATCTAGTAACGTCGAAGAACACGTTTTATTATCAGTGATCTGTTGAACCAACTGTATAATTTGCTGCGTGATTACGTGCACTTAATAATAAAACACATGTACCTGATTCTCTCTGTTTGTTGTATTTTCATTATCAAAAAATTAAACACGGATATTCAAATAGTAAATAAAAGAATGTGAGAATATAATGTCTCTTATAATATCCGGTCATTAACAAAATATTTTGAGGAGATTGATTATTTTTAGCGCATGAGTTACATGCGATTTGTAATTTATGTCAATAAATCAACATTATTTGTCATTATTATTTACTTCCTTACTGTTCTCTCATGAAAATATAAACTAACGTATGAATCAAATCTATAGAGCTGCAGTGTATGGAAATTTAGAAAAGCAATACAGCCCATGAACTTCAGTCAAGTCACAAATATATTTAAAAGATTTTCAAGTCCAGATCATTAACTCGAAACTCACCCACGTGTTAATTATCCTAGAGCGATTATTTTTTATATACATACATAATCTACATTCAGAGTCGCATTTGAAAAAAAATTCTTCCGTCTAGTGATTATGTTAAGAGTGTGTGGTTAACTTACTGACCCTCCTGCATCAATACTGCTGAAAGTTTTATTTTCCATCTTGTGTCTGTGAATAACTCAACCATAATCTCTAGATTCTCTCTGTCGGTAGTCCACTCTTTGATAAAGTGGAAAAATCGTAGTTAATTTTACTCTTGGTAGACGGAGATCTACTTTACATCAAACTACTCACCTTCTGACGACCCCGGCAAACATCCACCGTTATAAGACAGCGATGGAGAATACCCCGGTGAGTTTTATTCTCATCTCCTATGAGAAACAACATTAAACTATTTTCGCATATAAAACACGTTCACATATTATTTAATATATGTGCTTTGCAAGACCTAGCGCATAATTATATTTGAAAACGTCTTATTAAAGTTGTAAATAATCCGAGAAATTTCCGCATTCTTTGCACGAACGAAGTATCTAGTGTACTCCAACTCTATAGTCCTCCATATATTCCAATGGAGTCCACACTCCATTTTTACCATTCCATAGCTTTACAAACATAATTAAAGAGGGATCATCATGCATGAAGAGCACAAATTATGTGTGTTTAAGCAATGCGTCATGTTAACTTGCACACGAGCAGGCAAGCGTTCGCGTGACGTCCAGTCTGGCAGAGAGGAAGAACATGTTCTCCCAGCGTGCCACCGCCCACCAGAAAAAGATGGAGACCAACCCTTTCAGCGGTAACTTCAAGACGGGCAAACTGCCTGTACTCGACAAGAATGATCCTAACTATGGGAGGTAAAACATGTGTGCATCTTGCAGGGCATTGTTTTGGAATTCCACGCCAAACTTTAGAAACTCAGTAGATTGTGCATAATCTCTGCGTGCGAATCTTAAAATTGAGGTAAATTACTTGAATATAATCAAGTTATCTCATTCATTTCAATTAATCAAACTAAGTTCATTTTCTTGTCTTGATTATAACGGTTATGAAGTTACAAACCCTTTCGTTACTTGCTTGGACCTTGTGACTAGCGCGACAAATGCGAAAAGCCGCAGTGATTAGTTTCCATCGGGAAATATTTGAAGTAATTAAAAAGATAGTGATTAGGATCGGGATCTTAAAAGCTTTGGAATTTAATAATAATTTAGAACCTCAGGGACTTCTTAACTATGGTTAGTAGTCTGAAGTTATAAGGATAGCAAACAGGATTTTCAATAACTACGATGCGCACGAACAGACCAGTGGCTGGGAGCAAGTCAGAGCGACGCGGGCTACAGGCAGCAGCGCGCATCAACGCAGAGGTGGCCGTGTTGTGCGACATGATCTACCAGGAGGGCGAGCAGTACGAGGACGGTACAGCCGCCATCACCTTCGGAGACCTTTTCCAGGTTCTAAATTAGCCACTACATTTGCGATATAGTTCAACTGTAACGTGTGGGAAATAGCGAAAATGTTGGTGGTTGTTGTTATAACTGAAATATTCAGTTAGAAAAGTCGTCCAAACGATTTGTTTTGCTATGCATATATTTTTTTGGTTGATGGGTAGCAATAGACCAAATGATGTCCTGTTATTTCTCATACCAGAGAACGTTTAGGCCTGATAGAAGTGCATATAAACTAAAAATATTTATTTCTTATTTTTTTAAATAACCTTATAGTTATTACACACAGTTGCATCTGATGCTTAATTCCCCAGTTATAAACGCGTTGCCTACGTACTGCAGAAACTAAAGTCCTGGATTCCAGCCATTTGCTTACAGTGCGCTCGCATTCTCTTTGTTAGAAATCATTCTTGCCAGAACTATGGGTTAAAAATTGTTGGCGTACGTGTACCAAGCGGAAACCTTTACTTGAACTAGCGATGCTTGAATGGATCCAGGACGAAAACTACTCTTTAAGCCTTAATTTTGAACTCACGTTTAGTTTCAGATAGCGCGATTTTCATTATTTCTTGACTACGAGAAATAATGAATTGCTCTCATTTGTCGTATTATTGAGAACAGAGGCATAAAACACTCTACAGGAATACAAAACTATTACTTATGCTCACCCAGAATGTTAATCTTCTCTGAAATTAGGCAGTATACACTTAATTTTCCTTCATTTCAGATTTACACAAGAATTTCAAACAAGGTTGTCGGAATTTTACTCCGCGCCCGGAAGCATGGATTCGTTACCTTCGAAGGAGAAGTGCTCTTCCAGGTAATTTTTAAGCAAATTTCTTCGAGCATTTGTACTCAAGTGCTAGTAAATTCAACCCGTAGTTTTAATCCCACGGCTTACTGATCTTATTCCCCTTCGGCCACAGCAATGACGTAATGTCATAGATAAAATTACATAACTCACCTGCAAACAACTAGAAGCCTTATTAATCTTATCAAACCTATTTATTGTTACGATCTGCATTGATGTTCTTCAAATCCAGCAATTTATATTTAGTTTTATTCTAAAACTGAACTTAATTTTTCAATTTCCTCTCAGTCAAGAACTAACAGAAACAAACCTTGCTAAGTGAGGTAAAATGTGTAGAATGTGCACTAACCACTTTTCCTGTGAGACAACAATTTTTACTAGAATAATTTCACTGGGATAATATTTGCACGAATGTATTAATTTGCGAATGTGATTATTTATGATAATAGACTACAACGTTTCACTTGCAGGGTCGAGACGACCAGGAGCCGATTGTCTTGCTGAAACCAATTCAAACGATCAGAGATGACCTCGCGCAAGACACCAAATTTGAAGTGGGAGTGTGTCACAGAGCGAGCCCTGCTGACACCGGCCAGTAGCGGCTGTCTGGGTCGTTCAAAAGCCTATTTATTTCATTTTCTTGTTAAATTTGTAGCCATGGATCACTTGGTTAACTTTCTGTTAAGTTTCGAAACAAATTCTAGGCATATCTAAAGTGGCAGCACGAACACAACATGGACGACACACCTTTATCAAAACTACAGAGATTTTCAATGCTCATCCAAGTAACGAAAAGTATGGACTATCGAAAAGGTTCACAAATGCTGCGTGTAAGAAAACTTTCATGAAGCTCCTGGTCAGCTAGTGCATCGTCTACTCACATAGCCTCAGTATTTTATGTACTAATTGAGTATTTGCAACAGTGCTTTGGCAGATAAACATACGTACATGGTCACCAACCGCTTGTATTGCCGGGGAGCTTTCTGCAGTAACTGAAGCGTAATAGCTACATATGAAGATGAATTCAAAACCATTGTTTATTCTTTACATTTAACAAAGATGTTGAACGTCTTCCAAGGAAATGTGCAGTCAACTATAAATACTCGTATGCTAGATTTTCCCTCATTTCAGATTTACATAATTTCAAACAAGATTGTGGGAATTCTTTTGTCTACCCGGAAGGGACGGTAAAAAAACGTTTAAACGTTGGATATTTCTAGAGAATCTATCATCCATATCTCCGTGCAGTTAATAATTCAAGAGGATATGTAGAATACAATTTGAATGCCCAAATTGAAGAATTTAGGAATAATCCGTGACTTACCTGAAAAAAGAGAAACTTCTTAAGAATTTATAGAACTATAGAAGCTGAAACAAAACCACTGAATTGCGGTTTATCGAACTACCTAATTCATCCTTTCTGTCACAACTAAGAATTTGTTTAGAAAATACACAATTTCCTTCATAGCTAGACTGATATTGTAATGTGCTTAACGTTTAAAATGAAAAATGATCGTTGAAAGCTATTTTTGATGAATGTTTACCAAACGCGCCTTCAAATGTGGCGATGATGTGCACTACTGACGACAGGAACTTCCGCGGACACAAGCGTAATCTTCTCCTCCGCTTGGCTGGACTTCCTTCTTCTCTCATCAGATGAGAGGCCATGACTGCAGGAGAGAAGATTACGAGACTTTCATCAATAATATTCAGTTCACACACGATCCTCATAGTAAGCATACTCGTAAGCAAATGCTATTAATGATGAGTAAAGAATAGACAACAAACGTAAAAATATTAATTTCGTTGCCAGCGTCATGCCAATTTTAAATGCTCGAACTTTGTTGTCCTGTTTCACATAAATTATGGCAACTAATAAATAAGGGTTGATGAGAACTTTTTATTCATTTTTTCTTATTACAAAGAAAACGAATTTGACAAGCAGCTGGGCTGAACAACATTTATTGTCATTTTTGTCAACGTATGGATTAATTTTCCCGTTATTTAGCTTGTTCGTCAATTTTTTCATACGTTATAGACCTTGGACCAAAACCGTGGCAAATGTCACACAAGTTTTCATTTAAAATATTTCCTTCTTCTAAAAAACTAAATTTGCGAACTGTATTTTGACGTTTATTAATAAAATAAATCGTGGCTACGAGTATTTAGCTCTTGAAGTAATTTTCAAGTATCTAAAATTAAATGGGAATAATTTAAATCCTTTAAGAACAGGGTGACATCATATTTTTGTATTATTGTGGTACATTTTACATATGAGAATTAGATCATTCTCGTATCAGAAAAAGATCAGTTACTAATTATTCTAAAATGCGATAAGATAAGAGTATTCCAATTCGGGAAAGTATGATAAAAAAGAAAAATCAGCATAAGAAAATCAGTTTACTAGAAAATATATTTCTGTGAGTTAACCACCAGTGAGGCAGGACGGCGCTCCACGAAGTCAGTATACAAGAAGAAATAGAGGACGTCTTGCATGTTCACGTCCACTCCTCATGTAGTATTCTGAGCAGACTCATCACAGCAAATTATAGTTACAATATTTATCAAAATATTTTTCATTGTAACTGCTACCGCACTTGGTAACACTGTACAAGCATGAAAGGTATAAAATATTAAAGGATGACAATAAAAATTCTTAATAGCCTTTTTCGTTCACTCGGTATTACCAATAATAATTATGAAGCTTTCTATTATGTGCACGAAAAACGTAAAATGTTACATGGAACAACAAAACTGAGCTGTCGCTTTCAGTTCCCTGTTGTTCAACATTAAAACACAGTACGCGTCTAAATCTAAGTTACACTAGAACTTGAAAATTTGTTTAGTTTCATTATTTTTTGCTTTGACAGAGCATATTCACAAAACTCAATCGTGAAATCCTTTACCAAAACTAAATGCAGTTTTACCAAAAGGAAAAATGGATCAAAAAACCAACATATCACAATAAGGTTCCAAAAGTATAAACATACACATGCTTCCGTCGCATCAAAAATGAACTAATATCTTCAATCTGGTGTAAAAGTCTTACTAATACGGAACAGAGCATTTTTTCCTTCTTCTCAGGGACACAGATGCTCCAAGTTTGATCTCTGAAAACCAGAAGCCTGGATAGACATTGTATCTGTTGATGACTAAGTTAACTATCATCATTAGAAAGAATGACAGAACACACCTGGTTTGAAAGAAATGCTTTGACCGATGATGATTACCTTGCACTGGAAGAAATTATGAGAAATTAATTCAGGAACAAAAGCGGCTAAATTCGAGCAAGAGTTCGCCGAATTTTACCAGCAATAAAAAAGAGAACAGAAGGAAAAAAGCAATCAAACGGGCTGCATTACTTAAAAAACTAAAATCCAAGACAATTGTCACAACAGCTTAGTAGAAGTGATGCGAGTTGTGTAGGGCATCTCTGTGGAACGCCATGTCTTTTTGGCACCCAAACTATGACAAACACAACCAACTCACCCATTGAAAAACGCTGGAGAATTCCATACATCCCTTGAGCGGTTATCAAAAGTACATCAAGTCTATCATGTAACTGAGTTAATATCATACTAATAGTACCATATGAATATCATCAACTTAACCATAGTACTAATATTATAGCGTGTCCC
>VCRD01001307.1:49073-95412 GCA_006783055.1 Trinorchestia longiramus
AGGTACGAGAGAGTGTACAACTGTGAACTATAAAGGCACCAGTGGTAAAAGTTCTACACAGAATCATGACGCTTAAAATGAAATAATGCACTTTAGTTATGGGTGACTTGTTGGCAAATAAACAAGCAGAGAATTCTGTCAGAAAATACGTACATTCATTAATCAATTTAATACATATTTTATATTGTATGTTGAGGTGTTCAATTCATTCCAACGGTCAGAACTTAAAGTCAGCTCCCATACGAAATTTTGAGACTAGAAAAACCTAGAGCCGCGGATGCTAACAAAATTTAGAGCACTGGCTGTGCTATTGAGAAAACGTGGTCTGAGCAGCGAAGTATGGACAATGTCAGCTACTTATTTTGTGGATGAGTATTTTAATACAGCCAGTGTCACCCTGAGGGCTAATGCTACAAGCACATACCGGACTTGTGCAGGAGTCATTAAAGGAAATGGATGCAAGTTGAACATTTCCTGTTCGATGGTGTCGTGTGCAACTGAAGAAATACACGCGCTGTTAAAAATTTCTGGCTTCCTAATGAGAGTTTGGCTACCTTCAGTATATAAAATATAATAACAGTGGTAAATAGCTTAGGCATATCAATCACTTTCTCTGGTAACCGAGTGGTGGAGCATGTAGTTTACCCAAGCCCACCTTGTTGTACAGAGCTGGAGATCTAAATATTTCTACAGTAATATCACTGCTAGGTCTTGTAGGCAAGAGAATCATCAAGGCTCTACTTTTGCAACACTCTTAAACATTTCAAAAGAGCTACTAAGGAGAAATCAAGTTTACACTAACCATATCATCAGTTACATCACTCACTTTAGTACACACATTTACATTCACATGCAATGGCGTTTAACCTATACTCAATAAAACAAATATAACCAGGTAAAACTGAATATGTGCAATTACCACGCATCAATTTTAATCTCAGAATATTTGACTTCACATTTTAGGTTTGCTAGCTCATGAAACACTCCAAGGTTTAATGCTTGAAACAATGAAATATGAAAAAAGACATACGACGAAAATAAGTTATAATAAAAAATTCTGGATGACACTACATTTCTTCGTAGTCAGTACTATTTTCAGAGGAAAACTTACACCAAATCAAAGCAATGAGCGTTTTAAGTGTTGCTTCTCAAGCAACGTTTACCTACAACACACACAAAGAGTACCGTCGTGCCGACACCGTGCTAATTATACAGGTCTAATGAGGGAAATACTAAGGACTGAACAGCACATCACCGTTCGAGGTGAGGCAGCGCAAGTGCAATAAAAAATTAAAATATTAATCAAGATTCAAACGCTGCCAAAAAGACCACACCAGTGTCGTCAAACTCAAATGCCAACCTGCTAGTGCTAAGAGAAATTGTCAGCTACAGGAGAATTATCTGAAAAATGGCCCACGTCAGAGATAAGAACTCTACTCGTGAAACAAAAATTATACTTTTAGACTAACGGGCAGTCAGAGACTTTCAGAACAGTGGCGATTGTTGATGTGAATAATGTCTGAAATATACAGTGACATTTGCATTACATCTTAATCTGTCGGAAATGCTCGAGCAACAGAGTAGGAATAAAAATCCGTGAACAAGTACATTTCTTTGCGTCTCCCAAAAAAATCGACGCCAGACGAGCATAGCAAGAACGGTGGGCAGACACGCACATTATTCTCCCCTCTCTGAAGACAAGATCAGACACAGAAGAAATGCTTGAAGTTGGAAACACAGGTGCAATGTCGAGGTCAGTGCTAGTGAACTGCCAATAGGTTCGTTGCATATAAATAACCAATGCTATTTATGACGAATATTTGTCATTAGACGTCATGGGACACATCATCACCAAACATCATCGAGTCAGCAAGCACCGGCGCAGTTTTGTAGTCGTGCCAACATTACTAAATCGTACCTAAGTCACTACGACAGCCGGAAACTAACATTTGTTGACTTCACGACACTTTGAAGTTCTCATATCAATACCTCGCATCTGAATTTAAGAACTAATGTTCCTCCTCTAGCCAAGTCTTGAACAAAACGCAAGAAAAAGTCATACCCTTCTGTATTCTTATCTACATGAACTGAACTAACTATAACGACATTTTCAACATTATGAAGTTAACAGACTAGCAGTATAATCTTTCCTTGCAAAAAAATAGTATCAAAATTTCACAGAATCATTCGGTCAATGAGCCGAAAATGATTTAGGATGAACTTGAGAATTTACATGTACGCAAAGTTCATATTACTGACGTTGTAGAAGACAATCTCGCATCGCTGCATTATCATCCGCAATTTCTCTCTGAACGTACATCTTAAAAACGTACTTGCAAGCACGTCAATAACGACTGTTGATAGTTTTTGCAAACCTAGCTGTATATGTCAAGCAGCAACGGACGGAGTTAGTAACCTCATGCTCTAATAATAGGTAGCAGCATTACTTCATCCAGACAAACCGTGCTTCAACTCGAACAGCGGTAGCTGTTGTACGTCATTTTTCCTGAAGAACCGACAGTTTCGCTTCACGACTCTCCTGCAGAAATTTACGAGGCTTGCAGTGCATCTCCTTCTTACGCAACTGACAGGCTGAGAGATTTCGTAGGCAGAACCAAAGCTGGCTCGATTTCAAACAATTTGTTCCTCAGAACGCTTATACGTCATTCAGAGAGCTTGAAATAGAATTAATGGTCACCAGATTACGCACCTGATAGATTTACAAGTAACTTGAAAACTATGAAGCGCATACAAATTAAACTTTTTGCATACGAGATTACCTTTAACATATTTTGCGTACAGAAAAACTGAGCAACGGAGTAAAACGCTACACCAATACGAAAGTCCTAAGTGAGCATTATACGCCTTCAATGACTAGAAGCTTGAATTATTGCTTAGCTGATTAAAGAAATGTCTTATGCCAAATGTTTCCTCCCCAAAAAATTAATACAGAAATACTCAAAAGAATCTTATGTCTTTTCTTCATTCGCCCACCAACACAACTTAACCTTGAATAATAAATGACTGCCCCAACTAACGTCTGGTGACCTCGCAACTACAGTGTGTCCTAAAAAAAGTATCAATTTTTAAAGGTTGTAGTTTGAATACTACTGGCACTAAGAGACTGGGACAGGTTTCATTTGAAAGAACAAGATCTAAAGTTTTATTTTGTATTCAGAATACGTTGTTGTACACTTTATGAACACCCGGAGTATTCAAACTGCCTTTTAAAAATGTATACATCTTTTTGGGACACTCTATAGGTATTGACATTGAAAAGGGAGGACGTGCAGCATGGTCAGACTCACAAACTGCAAATATCGTGAAATAACACTAGAGAAGCGTCACCTTCGTTCTATTGTCCTTCACGTAGTTGGCAGTTGTTCAATAAAACTACAACGACAGGCAGAAAAACGTTTGACAGCTAATACCAGAGCAATGAATTGATATAATGGATCTCCGTAGGTTTTCTTCTAGCAGAAATACTACCTTAGTAGAAATAGTGTAGGGTTTCCATACGAGTAAAATGCACCTTCAATTCTAAATAACTTGTCGAATAGAATAAAACACAATTTTTTGTATATTTTAATACACCTTTAACGTAGTCACCACACCCAAGTATGTCAAACGTATACACATAAAAACCTGCCCTCTCGGTTAGATAAAATTCGGCAGAGGTTATAACTTTCTATGTGCTAGCTCCTAATGCAAAGGTATTGTCTAATTGACCGAAAAATTTAGCAAGATTTGGTTTAAGCCTCACCTTGATGTTGTTGATGAACCGCTTGCAAGCATCGGAGATGTGCAGAGCCCGGCCAGCATTGGTGTCCTCTATGGAAGAACACGGCGCTGACGATGAAACAGTAGGTGGCTTAGCACGCCCCACTGAAGTGGGTAATGGGGCTGAAGCTGTACGTGCTACTGATGGTCGTGGGGCGAGCGGAGTTGACTGCGGCGAAGGTGTGGCAGAATTAAGCTGTTCTTTTGTGTTGAATGCCGCAATGGACGCCTTCTCATGCAGCAAAGACCACAAAAATGACTCCAGTCGATGCGCCACTCGCTCGTCTTCTTGGGACGCAAATTTGTAAAGCCCTGAAAAAGAAAAGTCGACTTCATACTCTGACCAATTGCAAAAACCTGTCCTTCCTCATACCATGTTGTATTCTATATTGGTGTAATTTCAGTAGTAGTGGAACTTGACTATTCATAATATGATTTGTATTTTTTTTTCACTACAATAGGTTCAATATTTCGCTGAAAGTATTCGTAAGAAAATTGTCCTCTTCCAGTTAATAGGTAGCTGAAGCTACGTTTGGTTTTAATTGTTCTTTATTCGAACGTGTTTTGATTCAGTGTAATTATGAACGAACTTATCAATCTCTAAACAATAAATTTTTCGACAGTAAGAGTGAATTCAATCATGCCAAGAAACAAACGTCACATCAATCAGAAAATGATATCAAGTGTATTGACAATCGTACATAATCACACATCATCAATTTCAATATCCGAAGTTTTAAATATTCCATATATACTAAAATAAACACGTATAAGAAACTAGTCCCCGAGGCAGAATTTGTATCCTTGACAGATTACAGAAACTTTTTCTGTAAAATTTCCTTACTTGTGAATTTTACGTTCAAGCTGGCTTTGAATAGAAGGAAAAGATGTACAATTATACCAACATCATCTTACCTCAGTTAATCAGCTATAAATGTCTGGAATATATTCATATTCATAAAAATCATTTCTATTTTTAACTTGATTTTTCTGTGCATCTTGACTCGTACGAATGAACTGAAACTGATGTATGATTTAAATCACAGATTCGACTTTTCAAGGCGCGCATGTCTAATTAAAAGAACGGCATCTACCTAAGATAATCTAACTTGGCATTCTTCCCAAGCAGGTGAAGCAAGGCCAAACAAGTCTACGCCACAACTGCTATGTTTGTGAGAGCTGTGTGTTTCATAACTATAAAGAACAGAAAAAACAAGATAGAAATTTTTTCCAAGAGCATCCAGTACAGATACATTGAATTTCTAAATTCTTAATGTTAACATCTGAGGATGAGGCTTATTGATAAGATGCTAAGAGTTATAGTGATGCTCCAATAAAGTAAATGTCTCGTAAACCTAACCTTTGTCTCGTAAATGTAGAAGTGCACCACGAAATACGAGCATTTCCAACCATGCCACATCTATGTCATCTCATGTCACATCTATGACAGCCATGTCATATCTATGACAACCATGTCATATCTCATAAGCACAGTATTTCGCTATAGTTTTTAACGATCCTTCGTAAATACTTTTCAACATATCAAAGTAATCACAAAAACATAAAAATGCATAGAAAATAGACATTCATTTGAAATATTTTAAAGTGAAGCACTGCGTACCTGTACTAATTATTGCTCACATACGCATCAAATATCTGTGGACGATGAACAAAATGTACTTCATAAAACATGAATTCTACCACAGATAAACCCAGAAATAATAACACAAGTCAATTGAACCCAATACAAGAATCATTTTTCGGAAAAGCTGACAACGGTCACGTTCTTGCTCGTATGGTGGTTTGCTGATCACGTATAAACAACCCTCAACACGAAACTACACAATTCCTCCCTTCTCGTGGCCACAGACCTAATAAAAATGAAAGACTCGTGCATAAAAAACTCTGTATCCGATACTAAAGCTCATGCATTGTCTTGAGGTTTTGCTAGCGTACAAATTCCAGCAGATGATTAGCTGGTATGCGTGTGCAGCTCGCGGCTACACTCACCACTAACGCTGCTCCCCCACCCCCAAGCTCCTTGCGTCCCACAGCTGGACGGTGATTAGGCAGAGCCTCCCTCCGCCACTTGAGAACCACTAACGATGTCCGGCAATCGAGTCAGCTTTTCAACCCGATCGTGGTTACATTAACACGTTGACTCCGAAATAGTACGTATGTGGGCCACTTAGGTTAGGTTCTGTAAATTTTACAGTGCCATCTAGTAATAATATGTACAAAGTGAAGATTTACACCGGCCAGGCAATCTAAGGCAACGTGTTAATATACACATACTGTACCTGCTGTGGTCACGAAAAATCAAAGAATGAATGTTTTCCCCCAAACAACCAAAAAACAAATAAGAAACAAGGGAACAACGTTTAAAATTCACTTACTCGGTTATTTGAAAGTTATTTGAATTATTTGAAAAACGTCAATTGTGAAAAACAGGTGGTTAAAAAAATTTTACGCGGATTGACGTGAAAAACCACGAACGGGTTAAAGGATAGGCATGCATCGGGCGTGTTTAATTGACATTCAAAACGCGCCTCCAGTCTGTACCTGTAGGGCATGGCGGAAATGAGGATGTATCCTGCAACGCAAACCTATTTATTAAGATTTCGATAGTTATCTTCCCACACGGAGCTCTAAGTGTAGCCTCGCAGCAATACAGTAGTTCGTTTTTTCGTTACTAATTCAGACAATTTATATAAAAACGAACACCGCCATAATTGAGGGTATCGTACGCTTCTTTCGTGTCAGAATATTTATGCCTGGACGGAGTATGGAAAAAAATTGAACCCTCAGCTTAAAATGTACACAGGCCATTATTTAAATTGAGACCTCTATGCTTCGATTTCTATCCTTAAAAACAAAGTTATCCCTATTAGCACACTACGACATGCGAAGAAATTAAAAGACTAAATAAAACTATGCACATCAAACAAATGAATGACACGTAGATTGTTGAAAATTTAAGATGGCCATATTTCAATCCTATTTTCAGGGGCTAATACCTGTTGTCGCTCAATTTAAACGATCACAGAAAATGCACAGTTTGAGCAGTACAAAGTTAGTAGAAAATTTCCGCAGTTCAGTTAGCACAGTCAGCTACAACCGACAGAATGAGGCAGCTTAGGCGTCTAATGAAGAAATTGAAGAGTGAAAGTAAAGAGAAATTAAGACATCAGCAAAAGGTTGGTTGCATACGCTGGTCTTCCTTAACAGGGGAGAGAAACAGGCAGGACGATAAAGCCTGACAACAGAACCTAAAACAAACCGAAGACCCAAAAAAAAGCATTGTAGTCCTTATACATGGCTGAGAGAAGTAAACCAAACTAAAACGAAGACACACAAAACCGTGCACAGGAATTTATTATAATTTGGACGAAACTGGATTATAGAACCCACATACCCACAGCACATAGAAAAGTTTCATATTTCACGGTATGTTAGAGGAGTTCGCTCAATAATCAATGTACGCAAGGATCTTAACCCCAAAACTCTGAAATCTCAAACTATGAGCTATAAGAAGACCAAAGTTCCGGTAACGCAGTTTTCTTCAACAGTCAAAATGCAATTTTTTTCGGACAGCCTCTAGCAAGTTGTGATCTGCAATAAAAAACTTTTCGCACCATCACTCCTCCCCTAACAAGCAGATCCAGTCCAATGCATCGTGTACCAAATCTTTAAATAAAATTATTTCTCGTAGAAGCAGACTCGCGTACACAGCAACCTCAGCACCAAGTCTTCACATTCTTAACAACGTAAAAGTTACATTACCTTCAAGGCCGTCAGCTTAGAATCGTCAAGACGATCACCTTCGCGTTGACCGTCTGGTTGCATCAGTACAAACTTATCGTTTATACCTTTGATATTCTTCAAGAAATCGAGAATCTAATTTCTGCGAGTATCGTAACACTACGTCACTCGTGCGTCGCGCTGTCATGTTCTGAAAGTTGACTACTTCTCTTACTTTTCTAACGTGGCGAAATTTTGAACTTTCGGTTACTTCTACGTTACAAATTTCTACATCGTTTTAATATATAAATTACAGTCTAATTTTTAACAGTAACATTTATACAGTTCTATTCCGTATCAGACATGGAAAAAAAAGATCTTCTCGTATTAACCTACAAGAAGTTGAAACGATTACAGAGTTTGGGTTCTAGAATAATAGAGTGTATATTATTCCAAATACTGAGGAACTTCTTAAAAACAGATCTTGAATCATTCAGAACGTCGTAAATTTTGACAAGCATAAAATTATTTCAAAACTATAGGTGTAAGTGCGCATCGCCCTATGATCTATTTGAGACCCAAGAGGCATTCCGCCTTCCATTGCCTGATCACCGTAGTTACGAGCTGTTCTACTCCACAACTCCAGCGTCCGGAGTGTGAAAGAAGCGAGTGGCATCGAGCTGTAATATAGGAAAGCATCCGGTTTTCTTTGCCCTACGGAATAATCTGAGGAGTTTTCAAACAAAAACCGACTTTTCCGAACAGTTTTGATTGTTTATATTTCAGTAGAATTACCGCTGTACCATAACGTTTGATCTACGGGGTCACGCACTATTTAATCTCACGCTGCTATCAGAGCCATTATCAGTCACGGTAGCACTCGATATGTTTCACCAAATCAAACATTAACAGAATCACTACTGTTAAAAGAACCATAAAACTAGACATGCACAAAATCTTAACATGTAATACTTAGTAAATTTTTTGATTGCATAATGATAAAAAATGTATTTAAAGCCAGGTCTTACCAGGTTCAATTCTGCTGGATTGTCCACCTTTTGATAATAGTTTTTTGATAGTTTTGCCGTTGATTATATTAGCCATTTTTTAAAATACTTTTGCCGAATATACTCTCACTTATGAAATTCAATAGAAGCAATAATTATAATAAATTGAAGCTATATGGTTAGGCCTAGTGAGTCTATATATACCAGATGTTTTCTATTCAACAATTTAGCGCCTCTTGTATTTGAAGAATTAATTGTTTATGTTCACTACAAAAACTTTAGCATAAACACTCATCAACATATACAACTATTTAAATCGCTGATAAGTTGTAACTCTTCTGTTGAGCTTTTCTTGAGAAAAGTACAGTTTGACATTAACACCGCGGAGTCTAAAGCGTTACTGGCAATGCTTGGCGTTCGCACTTCGCAGGTGAGTCGCCACCCTGGCCCTGCTGGTAGCCTAGTGCTGTGTTATGAGCCGTGTCCGCACTGGCCACTCCGCCAGTCTGACAGGTATTGTTTGTTGACATCTACCGCATGTGGCCTCTGGCACATTAGCATTCAAGCGTATGCGCTCGAATGATTTCAAAACTGAAGATAATAATGTTATGGCAAAATTAAAGATACTTTTATTCACAACAAGACTTGCACTGCGTTGTAAAACGTAAAAGGTTTTTTAATAGTCGGAGTCTCAGCTGCGACGCACAGCTGCTCTCACTGGCGCCAGACAGACGCCCCGTATCAGAGAAGCAGTGCTATGCAGAACACGGGACGGGCTGTGAAGCCTTGCTTTACGCTGTCTGCCCCGACACTCTCGAAATTGACGAAATCAAGTTGATCTACGATCATTAAATTCGGAGATACGAAATTGAGGAGAGTCTCAATATGTGAACACATACTGATACCTCTCTAATATCTAATTGAGACATCAAAATTAACTGTTTAAAATCTTCATTTAAAGAAAAACGAAATTTTTCAAGATTCTACATCATGACTCAATAGATAGAATAGCATGCTGTGGAACTCATATTATTGATGCCTACTGCAGCAGCATATGCAATTTATTTCTAACACAGGGCGTCAAGTCTGTTCATTTGAATATTACTCATGAAATCTAGGAGCGTAATCAGAAAATGACTAACTTCTTTTGGAATTCTATCCTTATCACTGTTATCAATTGAAGAAAAGTTTAACAATTGATGCATGTAGTTAATTTTTTTAATAGAATAGTTTTCTCAACTTCGTGAATTTTTTATATCATAAACAAGCAGTCAAAAGTTTCATATATTTTGATGTGATTTTAAAACTCGAAACTTATATTAAGACTAAACAGCACGAGCACATTGTGCAGCTCCGAACGTTTTAGACAAGAAGTAATGATTATTGTGTAACGTTTCACTTAATTTTAGTTGCATGATGACGTGAGCCCCTGGTTACTGTTATTCTCTTAGTGTAAATTAATTGCGAACTCCTATAGAATATTAAAACGCATATCTCCGGATAAACAATATTTTGATGGTAATTGATTATTGTGCCTGCTTCATAGTCTTCAGACTGATTTTTGAAACCATGTTTCAGTGATTCTCGAGAAGGAGACACATAAAGTTTACCAAACATTAAGAAGGCGAGTACCGCAGTCACATAGCGCCGTAATGAGCTCAATCAAGGAGCAGAAAGTCACGTATTATGTCTTTTTATTTTGTTTAATTGACCTGATGAAGATGAGAGAAGTGTTTTTATGTCTGGATGAATCCTGTAATTCCGCGCTTCTTTTGTGTGACTTCTGCACGCCTCACGGCCGGAATACAAGAGTAGCGAAGTTTTATCCTCAATTCGCTGCGTCAAGGTTAGGTTGTTAATGAAATTTCGAAATACGTCTGATGGACTTTTAATTAAGCTTCATTTAATTAATCAGGCATAGGCCAAAATAGGTAAATACTTCCATGATCAGGAGCAGTGTTGTGTTAGAAAATCAAAATAAATTAATTCAAGTGAATGAAAGTCGCTTACGAGTAGTAATTGGTTTTTGTAGCTGAAAAATTTGGTAGTGCTGTGCTCGTACAGGAGCCGATTAGATAGAGAATCAAGCGATGACCTTCACTATTTCAATATGTATAGATGCTCCACGATGCAAGAGAATATACTTAATCGTTCTTAATCGCAGTTAATTACTGATTTTTATTTTAAACATTGCATTGCACTTTGAAGTATTTACAAATTCGTAGAGCATGTTTACTATATACAATCATACATTGAATTTCGTTCATTTTAATTTAGTTCATTCAGTTACAACATTCATGTCATTCTTAAGTGAGTAAGAATGATACATTTTGTAACTGGCGTATTTTTCTATTTCATCTACCTTTCCCTAAAAAGTGGATCAGGGCTGAAAAAATCCTAAAAATACAGTACATATGTAGGCCTATACTGTCTACAAATTGTCTCTCAGCTCACAAGATTACCTAAGTTGGCTCTGGAATTTTCCATTCGTTCAGACCTGACTATTTTTTGGGGGATCAGCCCTTAACAATGGTGAGCTTCTACAGCTTCAAATGCCGCGGTACCCTTATTATATTATAGCATGTCACGGAGCTTAACCGTTTTATGGAGACCTTCTTTGAATGGCGTAAGTTGATCTTACATGTGTAAGTTAATCACACCTGACTTTTATCGAAGAGTAATTATTTATATCAATATTTTTCATCACAGTATCAAGGCACTGCAATCAACATCAATTTTTTGCATGGAATATTGGTGGTCTCACTAACTGCTCAGTGTCAACTTGAGTGCATTGATAATATGGATGGTAAAATGGGGACACCACAGCGAATCTGCAGTTCTCAAGCCACTTTGTCTGATCTGAGTCAGCCATATGAACACTAATGCTGTGTTTCCAGCTTGATCAATGCAAACGAGTATCTGTACGTGTGGGAACACTGATCAGCATTTCTGTTTGTGTTAGTGCAAACTCAGGAATCTAAAAACCGAGTTGTGAAGTAAGGTAAATGTTACGGAAGTTAAATAGACTAACTTAAAACAAATCCTGATCAGTAAACTCAAATATTTCTTTTACCTCAAATCAACTTTGAAATGTACAATGGAAAAACCTGTTGTGACAGAAAGTACTAAATTTAGCTTCTACAGGAAGGAATGAAAAAAAGTGATAGAACTTTAAAAGACGTAAAGATCTCAAGAATATGTATATATATTTTGGTAAACAATATGTTTGGAACAATTTTCTCGATACAAAACTTAAAATTACTTGAGCGCTTTCAGGCAAATGGCCTACTGTCAAACTAACATAAAAATGTTAATATCTTCGGCTACAGGTAGTGCAGCCGTTAATTATATCGACACGAAAAATTCACACATCTCAATTTGTACTTTATTTGTAGTAAATTTGTCATCATTCTCTTAAGAACTATGTACAGTAAATTTATGACGACTTCTACAATAGCATCGTATTTATGCAAGAGAACTTAACAATAGTCATTTGCACAAGTGATTTTGAAAATCATTGCTTACAACTTTCCAAAAATGGGGGTGGCCTATTAGAAGGCTATTTTTATCATCTCGAAATACATATGTTACGAGGTTTAACATCAGCTAAGCATGATAAGGATCTTCTTCGTTCACATTTAACGTGAAAATAATGACAATCTACTATCTTCCAAATACTTGGGCATTTGTATTCTCAGGTTCGTGTTTCCAGAAGGCAGAGATCACTAGTAAATTAGTCTTGCTTTCGCTTTTCGGAGAGATGAAAGGAGTCCTCCAAACTTGATATCTGTGTGAAAAAGTTTTAAGAGTTAATCTGCCGAACGGAAACTCCTTCCAGCATATTCAAAGTTTTTTAAAATCTCCCTCTGCTTAAATAATGTGATGCGAGAGAATAAAACTTGAAACTTTTGAACATAGTTTTGAAATATTCGCAATGAAGGCTGTGCGTTGATTGCTACTGTAAATTTTTTTTCAGACTATAAATTTTGATGTTCTTCTCAAGTTGTTATTTATTTAGGTGCTTGTGAGTTCAGAAGCCACTTTATACTTATGAACATTTGCTGTTGCATGAAAACAATATGAATGTGGAGGAAATTAGTCGTCATAAAAGCGAGGAGATTGATGTTTGCTGAGGTTACAGAAAATTAAACTCTTTTTTAAAAAACGAGTGTAGCAGGGTAATCCTTAGGATTTTCATATAATTAAAAGTATAAAATTTTTATGTCAAATCAGATCCACATAAAAAACGTGGGCACAAGTCTCTCATTTTCTGATCAGCGCTGAGTCAGCACGAGGACTCGGAGCACGCCTGCATGAACCCTTGCCAGGCCTTGTCCCCTTCGAGTTTTGATGTCACTCTGAGTGAGGCATTAATATCTTTTCACAAGAATAAAATTGGTTATGCACCACACAGAAATAACTTATACGAAAGACAATCGCCGGAAAAAGTCTTAACCATCTGCGATTGTTGAAATACAGAGACATAGGTATAAATCAAGGACTGCCACAACCTGGACGTGCATCGCCATGTAGCTTACTACGGTAGCGGAGGCCATTGCATTCTTAGTAACATAACATTTTCTATTGGGAAAATTTGATAAAAATTACTTCTTTCAAGCAATATAAGGGATAATAAGGTTTTACCGTGAATTTTAAATGGTTTAAAGCACTGTAATGCTTTGAAATACCAATTTTAAGCGGACTTAACATGTATTATTGTATGAGCTTAGTGGCCACTTTACAGAAAGCTGAGTTGCTGCAGTTTTAGACTTTACAAGTTGATTATAGTTAAACCTTTTCCAATGCAAACAACCAAACATACAAACATTCCTGCATATAAACAAACAGACATAGAAGCAAAAACCTACCAAACTGCAGCGATTAGTCAGCCAACCGGGCATTTTTGACAGAGGTCTGAAGGACTGCATTCTTCTGCTAGTCTTTCTCTGAAGGGTTGACAGAAAATTTGAGGAGTTGACAGCAAATTGAGTGAGTGTAGTAGTCGTCAGAATACTGCCTTTCTTTGACTCGTACAGTTTCTTGACGTCTGCAAATGATGCCGTGTTTCATTGTCAAGACTGATCTTCTGGCCCTTCTCACTGGTCCAGTTGTTGCGGATGCAGTTGTTTAGCAGATGTAGCTCCAGTTGTTTAGCCGAGTACTGTGTCAAAAAGGAGAAACCAGACACGCTCGTTGTCAAGAGGATGCTTGGTTGTGGCACTGAAATTACCTAGTGATTAGAACAGAAGTGGCCTTGCAGTCTCGGTTGTTCTCGGCCATGCCACTCAGTAACCCACAGGAAATTGAAACAGTAGGGCGAATCTGTACTTCATCTACCAAGAGAAACACATTCTTCTGTTGAAGTGTTTGGACTTTGTCAAATGTTTCCTTCAGCACCTGGTCCTTGTCAATAGATGAAGTGATGTACTGCAGCTTGCGTTTGAATGGCAGCACCAAAAAGTCTCTAAGCTATTCATAATTACACTTCTGGTATGATTGAAGAGCAAAACAATAATCATTCATGGAAAACTGCTTCTGTGATAAAAGTTCCAACAGACGTCAAAAATACCAACTTCTCCTTCTCGGTGTCGACATAGGCTGACGTGTGAGCTTGAAGGGGCAACATTTTTGTCAAACGAGATGTCATACATAGTTCATTGCCAAGCGCACAGTTTCATCGGACTGCGTATACGATCTCAAACCATTGTTGGGATGAAGTATCTTAAACAGTGGTACACTAATGCCGTTCTTGAACGCACTGAGCGTTAGTGGGGAACACAAAGTGGGCTTGTTTTCGAAAATCACAGACAGGCTGCACTCACTGAAGTTGTCGGTCATGAACAAACACACAAGCCTTTCTTTCGATCTTGAAATAATCAAGTTCTTGTACTGCTTCTGCAGGATACGTTCAGGTTTGAAAGCATCAAATGAAGTAATCTTATCCTTCTAAAGAAAATACCTCAGTTGTTGGTCTTCCACTTTCGCCGGGCGAGATGCAGGTTTTGGAGATAGCAGACATGAAGCAGGTACATTGAAGATACTGGGAGGGATTTCACTTGTTCACACAACCCCACACTTGTTCGGCATTTTTAATACATACTCGTATAATTAGCAATAAACTTTGTAAACAAACAGTATCCACTTAGAAATGCAGCAATGTGCCTCGAAACAAACAACAATGTCCGATTCAAACCGAGCGACAGACAACGACAATGTTCCCACTGTGACAGATGGGGGTTACCTGAGCTCAGTGAACTGGCCTCCGCTACCGTAGTCAGTTACATGGCGGTGCACGTCCTGGTTATAGTACTCCTTGGTATAAATGCAATCTTTGAAGGTATTGCTTCTCGAAGTAGCGGACTGAGTCCGTTTTTATTCCCAAGAATAGAATATTTTTGAAGATTCGAATCGAAATTTTCAAATCAAAACAACTACAGAGAAAAAGTTTTTCAAGTCAAAACTTGCAAAATAATGCCAGATCTTTTTCAATATCTTCAATTGTCATAGATATATATTCTTCATTGTCATGTCAGTAACATTACAGATACAAATATATTATTTGAATACATCAACAAAACATATTCTGAACATACAATTTTTTGCTTTGGCTCGTCAATAAACAGCTTCAAATCACGCCATGAAAAGAGAATTCAACACTACACTTAACAACCTACTCTCCAAACATGAAGTCAAGCCACGGAACTCAACAGATTCGAGCTTCTTGCGACATCAGAATAAAACTTTTTATGCATGTCACTCCATGTATAAATATTGCTTGGAATAAATTACGCATGATAGTCGATAAACACAAGTAGGAAATTAATTATCAAAGCTCATGATCCAGGTTTCGCAGAGCCCCTTTGCTTTGTGAGGACACGACGCAGTTTGGTCCACGCCAGAGCTTGCACCCGAGAGTCTTCTGTCCACTCGATGTAGGTCCTTGTGTTGAGGATGTGTCGTAGATTTTGGGGTTGATCTTCAGGAGGCACGGCCTCCTTCTGCAGCATGATGAGCTTGTTGGTGCCCTCGTTGACGCTACTGACGCGGGTGTAGTCTAGCTCCAGTCGGCACCAGTGACTTGATATTGAGGCCGGAGACACCACGAATAACACCTGCATTCGTGGATATCGTCAAAACAAATAGAACGTAATTGATGTTGATATCACATCGTAAATATTGGAGTGTATTACTCGAATATTGTAATCTGGAGGGTTCGCTTTGACACAGTAGGTAGCACAAGTTTTATGAAGGATAACGCGGAAGTTTAGGTGAATATGTGCTCATATGCTCCTGTAGATGAACTGCATAATTTTTATGATTTTACTTCATTTCATAATGCAGTACTGAATGATTTTCAGTTCCCTTTGGCAAAAATCAATATATAATCCTCGAGAAAATTATTTATGACTAAGTAGTAATGACACATGAAAGAAGAACTGAAATAAAATTACCCAACACAATAGGACACATGACTCCAGGGACAATATAAGGTCTTACATGACGAGTTCAATCGACTAAGTTTGTAAGGCAACGTTTTTTTATAGAAAGCAACTGCGGTTTTAAACCTAAATTGTTTTGGATACTAATAGATCAAGCAAAACGTAGATATTTCAGGAATAGGGCCAATATCGTTCAGAATTCTGGCATTAGCTTCAAATTTTCTTCTATCACAAAATCAAATCAAAAATTTTACGGGAAGCTACATGTACTATTCTTACCTTACATTTTTCCGATTAACCCAAACACGTACAATTCTGGAACTAAAGAGCAGACTCATGATAAACCAGATGAAACTGGCGCGCGGGTTACATGCAGTGAGATATGTGTTTAGTTGAGTTCTAGCTCACCTTCCTTGACTTGCTGATGCTGCTCGAGATGTTTTCGACGATCATGTCACCAGGCTCGAAGTCTCTCTCGTGTACGCACACCTGCAGGCTGCGTACACACAGTCCACTTACACCAATGTTATGTTCCCATGGCATGACACGAACATTTAAATCATATACTAATGAACAACTCTATCATCAGAACACAGAAATATGATGATTAAATATTTTTGCTCGTGTAATTTTTAAATTAAATTAAAAGATATGACATTGTTTTTCTTTATTTTCAATGATGCAGAAATAATAAGCTATGACATGAATATCCTCACACACTACTGGCATCCTTGCTTTTTTCGGGAATTTGTGGTCCTTTGGTCTAATTATTTTAACGTCCACAAGCAGCCTACATTTCAGAGCTTGTTTGCAAACATTAATTAGAGACTGGGTATTTGTTCTTAATTGGAGACGGCATTGTCATTAATTTTAGACTGGGTACTTGTTCTTTATTGGAGACAGGGTACTAGTCATTAATTTAACAGCCCAATAATATCATATTTCTTTAGCCAAAATCTAATTGCATGTTAGCGTGATGGATCCCTAAAAATATTAGGAACATTGGGCAATTTTTTAATTTATGAACTATCGAGGCACAAATTCAAATCTTAGCATTCTAAATAAAGAGTTCCTTGTCATTTTTGCATCTGTGACTATTAGAAAGATTATTTATTTCTTACCCATACTATAGACTAAGAAACTATAACTTTTGATACAACAACAACGTGTCAACAGCTTCCACTTTTTTTAATAGGATGAGTTCAATTTGAAATTTTCTACAGTTTTTGGTCCTTTAAAATCATCCGACTCCACTTTGATTATGAAGAAAATCATTATAAAACACTCAAAAAATAACATGCAACGCTTTTATCCTCACCCGAATGTGTTCTCAAAGACCGGCAGCAGTGTATTGAACACCCATTTCTTGTCCGTGGCCGCGTAGCAGATAAAAACGTCGTACTGGTACGATATTTTCGTTTGGATTTCCTCTCGTTTGGCGTCAATTGAGTCTCCATTTCGAAGGCGTTTCCTGAAACGTGAAGTATAACGATTTGTTTTACGACATGTACTTAATTACTTTATGCCAAGTTATACACAGTGGGTCACTATCAAACTTAGTACCGGAAGGGAGTTTCATGTTAACTGTGAACTCAATTTTGTTTGCAAACATTTTTAGGTAAGCAACAAACAAAAACAATCTATGACTTACTATAAAATTGATCGAAACATTAACATATTTATGACGCTCAAATCAAACTAGCATAGGCTTTCTTTAGTAAATGATCTATTTCCTCCAGAGCACTAGAATATCTAAAAAAAATTAAATCTCATTACTTAAGCCAATCTCAAACTCTGTGATTTGGGGGCTGCTTTACTTCATTTTGGCGAGTTTTATCAAAATATTCATATACCGTACATGCATTCTCTCCAACACTCGTTGATCAAACGTTCTACTAGAACGAGTGTATCGCATCATTTAAGGAAGTTAATTCGTTTTCCCCAAATCTCAATTGTGCGTCGAAGAGCTTCTTCGAGAATTAAATTGATGTTCTCCAAGTTCTAAAATCATTATATGGAGCGTGAAAAGTCTACACATTAATTTGGGAGAGCATTTCAACAGCATGTCAAAGCAAACACAAGCTCATTTCGAAGACGTTTTGATAATCATGCCAAACTACGCCAATCTCTAAATACAAGTCACTAACCTCCTGAAAACGAAGGCAGCAGCTAACGCTGTTGTCACGAGGCCTATAGAAGCGACAACAAGAAAAACATTACTAGTCTTAGAGCTTTTGGAATCATCAGGAGCTTCAGGGCTGCAGTCACCAGGATCATCTGTGAAAAGTCTATGTTCCTCAGGAAACGTGTCTTCCACAGTACAGGTGTATCCTTCGTAGTCTACGAAGTTCTCAGAGTTTAGCTTTTCCTGGGCGTCATACAAGCTACATGAACAAATAAATGAGTTCATTTTTATATTAATTTCAATCAAATTTTCATTATTGAAATCTTGGATCATTGCGTCTGTGAAAGATGTGAGTCGGTTGTCTTCTAAGTCGAGTTTCGACAGGTTAAGATTAAATTGCAATACTCTCTTTGTCCAGTCGTAGACCACGTTTCGTTTGAGGTCAAGAAAAGTCAAACTCTCTAGGTCATCGAACACGGGTATCAATTCCCCAATTCTATTAGATGCTAGGAAAAGTTTCTGAAGCTTTTTCAACATTGAAAAAGGCCGAGGTGAGGTGCTGAAAGATGTTTCCGATCCTAAATAATTTTCCTTTTCACCAGATTGTTCATCGTAACGTTCTCCATTATATCTCTCCACACTTTTCTTGTGACTCTGTACCTCACTGGCGACTAAAGGAATCACAGGACTGGGATACGGTCTGGTTAGCGTGATGTCGTTGTCGTTGAGGTTTAGGATGGTTAAGTTGTGCAGCCCCGAGAAAGAGTTGTTGTCAAGAAGTTCCAGCAGATTTGAGTTAAGATACAGAGCATGTAAATTTTCCAGCGTCCTGTAATAAAAAAGATGTTGTAACAAAATCATTGGACAAATACAAGAGCCTTAAAAATTTCTTATCGTTTTCAAAATTATTCTGTCTCAAACTGCACTAAAGAACACGGTAACAGATGCTTGGAGCGCTATCACATATGATTCCCGTTCCTGTTGAAAACCCACCCCATTTAGTGCGAATTTTTACTATGCTATCAGATACTGGGCTATGTAATGTTTTGGAATAAAATAAATTTATTTATTTATTTTATCATACAATGTGACCCAAAAGAAATTTAAGCGAAATTCAATTATCATTAAGTAGTATCTAAAATACCAATCTCGAATAGCACACTTATCCGTGGTAAAAGTAGTTCAATTCATGTATGCAATAACAAACAAAGCATTTATGTAATGCATACAATTGGTATTCAAGATCCCAATAAATAATACTACTAATAACATTTCGGTTGACTTTTTTTTGGGTCACCTTGCATAAAAGTTAGAGTTATAGTTAATTAACGTGGGCATATCTACGGCGTTTGTGAATATTTTCCACGGCATTTAATGCAGTACGCTATAAAGCATATGTATGTATGCCCATAGTTGGCCCCAAATTATCACAGTAGTGACAAAATTATCGGCAACCTCAGCAGTAATAACGTTCAGGTACACAATATTTCCTGACGTAATAACTTCAACCGGAATAAAACTTTCTCTGATTTTCATTTTACGTGACTTTCAATTAGTTTAATAACTATTTCAATATCGATACAAAAGCATCATTTTACATCCCCTTGAATATATCTAAATTATAAACAGTATCACAACTTCAAAAATATATAGCACAGGAATTTTAGTGTTTATCCTATTTTTCGACATCGTGTATGACTCTCATGCGTAATAAAGACTTCTAAACATTTTCACATCAGTTAAGCTTTTTAGTGTCGCTCCATTGTCACGACTTTTGTACGTATGAAAAACATGGGTATTGAACCCTGCACCTATAACTTATTTCATGCTGTTTAGCATACCTGGCGCATGTTATTCCTATTGAGAATACTTCTTAATTTTTACGAGCTGTGGTTCTTCAGTTCTTGAAGTATATCAATCAGAAAGAATACAAAGTAACAAAATCATTTGGCAAGTTACTAATAATCCCACTTTTGGATGCTTTTTGGCGTATGCTTCTGCTGAACAGGCCCCTGCTTCGAGTACCCAAGCAGCACTCGAATTTTTCCTGTTCGTAACATAGGGGCTAGGAAGAGTGATTGAAAACCTTTATTTTTTCTTTAAACTTCCAGCTCATCTCTAAGTGCCCCCAAAGGCATCTACCTCACTCAAGTCACAACACAAAAGGACGAGAATAGTCGCTGGGAGCATCATCACTAGCCTTAAGATCTTAGCATTAAGATTTAAAAACCCAAAGTACATTGACTATATTATTGATTATAAATGAAGCTTCTTTCTTTCTTTTCTTCAAGATAGACTCACGCAAAAGCCCCAGGTTCGATAGTCCTGATGAGACAGCGTGTGAGCGTCAGCGACTGCAACGACCGCATGCCCAAGAACTGGCCTGTGTAGATGTGCTGCAGCGGTGTCTGTGGAGGCAATGCTACAATCTTACCATCCTCTGTCTATCAATATATATATTTCTTACTTGAATGAACAATGTGAGTTAATATAAATATTTGCTAACCTCTCAGGTACCAGAAAATACTTCGTAAACATTAAAGTGTATCGAGATCTTTATCTCTCCGAGTGTACTCAGTACTTGGATAGTGCATTTAGATCTATCACTTATTTTTAATTTCTATTGTGTCTGTGCTTTGTGACCACTATGTAGACATTAACTCCAGATATTGATTATAGAATATAGACGTAATTTTCAAATTTCACCTACTCTAGTAGAAGTAATTCTCCCATCACAAAAATTTAATGGATTATCTTTCAACTTCTAGGAAGCACAGTGACAATTTGGCTGCGACATATTGTTGTAACTAGTAGACCCACACGTGAAAGTTCACGTGTTTTTACTGAATTTTTTCATTTGATTTTCCAGTGGACGCGGGCTTTACGAAGGAGTTTCCTCATTGAAGAATGTGCCTTTAGTATTCATAATACAATACCTACAGTACATGTATACCTTACCGAATTTTCTCCTCTCTAAATCCTTAAGAGCGTGAACAGGGAGACGGACCAAGCAAGCAAGCAACAAACTATGTATCATTATGTAGTGGAATAATAAGACCTGCCTCTAGTGTATGTACAACTCGTCCTGTTCCTGGAAAAAATCATTTGATCTGTTGTGAGTCTATGGAAAGTTTATACTTCTGTAAATGCTGGATGCAGAACTCGTCTGCTATCAAAAACTGGTTTGTTAATTTTGCAATTATTTAATCAACAATATGATGATGTAAGCTGTGCTCCTTTTTCTACCTTTTGTAGGTTTCATGATGTTAATAAACTATTCTTTATCTGTTTAACTTTTATATTAACACAGTTCAATGTTCACTACAGACTTCAAGTTCAGTAGCTGATTTGTTGCTTCCGTATGAATTTGATGAACGATACGCTAACACAGACTATGTCCAATTTCTAATTTTTAAATCGTGACAGAGAATCGACTATTTTGCATCCCTTTGACCAACGCACTACTGCAGTTCAATGTACACGACATACATACCTCAACTGATTTCAAGTGCAGTTTATCAATTGTAATTTGTGAAGTCGTATCAGCACAAGCAACATCTGTACTTAATTATTCTCTCATTCGATAGGGCTTACTCCTGACCGAAGGTCACCCACTTAACGCTAGGCACATCTTCCGTGCTTCTCAGCCAACATTGACGCAGCTACAGTGTTGGTGCAACATGTTTACATTCCTTAGTAACGGATCTACTGTATTCCATTATCTCTCCTTGACGAGCAGCTCCTTTTAAAGAAAAGTCCTTCAAGGTTTTCTGTTTAACTGTAGTCATTTGCGTGTACGTAACATGTACGAGTAGTGTCTCAAAAGTAAAACGAGCAATTGTATGAGCGTGACAATTGCATTGACTGTAGATTAGAGCTTACAAAGAGATTTACTATTGCTAGTGTCTAGGTAAAATAGTGAAGAAAAATTAGAATTAGAGCTTCTTGCAGGTAGCGTGTCGCACAGTTCAAACATGCGTACAGACGAAGAGATTCTGTGCCCTCGACTCGGGTAGAATTAAAAGGAGGAGTGGCCATATTTGCTTTTACTGATAGATACCAGGCAATTTTTCGTTATGTTCTCTTAACAACACGTGGCGTCTTACTAGCTCTGTACAGCTCTTCGTAAGGGTCGTCTATCCTTGAAGTCGCAGCTTTGTATTATACTTCCTACAAGCCTTTGAATGTTCCTATAATTTACACGTGACGCAAAGAACGTGCTTCTGATCATTAAAAGTGCAATACATACTCTTTTGAAAGCTGATATAACCTACTGAGATGAAAAATGATAATGATAGAATTTGTGTGGATACAAGTTTAACATTGTCTCACCTCGGCCAGATTGAGATACTCCAATCCTGTCATTCCCCTGAAGCTGTCGTTCTCGAGCAAGAAAGCGCATTCTTCATGTTCGTCTTCAATGCGAGGATTGCCTTTGAAGTTCAGTTCCTGATTGTTAAAGTGAGTTGCTAGTAACAGGATCATATGACCAAACAAGAATTAAAATTCACAGTGAAAAAGAATGTTCTATAAATAGTGACCAAAGTAGGGAGACTTCCACTTTTGCTCGTTCAAACCACCATTAACGTATCTGCTTGTCTGCCAGGCAGGTATATAACAAACAAACTCTCGGAATTAGAAAACAGGTGGTTTTGTTGATTTTAAAATTTATGCTATTTTCCGCTTTAGAGCATTTTCTATGAGAATTATTGTCGGTGGGGTTGTAGGTACGGTGACAGACACATCCACATTAAACTGGGCCTCACTTTACAATTTGGAAAAAAGACCCCAAAAATTATAAAATGTAAATTTAAATATCAGGTACATTATCTTAACACAGGCTATCAGCCTGTTGCTACATGGTAACTGAAGTGGCTTGAAATAATGAAATCGAAGCCTTGAAAAAAGCTATAAATAGAAGTTATGACGGATTCGCTACTATGCACACTTAAGTGCTTGAATGTATGTATATATAATCAAATAGTTGACAGGGATATAAGTATAGTATAGTAGATAATAATATCATAATAGATTATAATCTACCACATCAGGCATGTAATAAAATTATGTGTCCATAGTGTAGACACGATAACAAAGTGAAAAGTGTTATCTGATTTCAAACGAAGAATTACCATGAGCGCACTTTCATCAAAAGTTTGGAGTATCATCTATGTACTTCTTTCTTTTTTTTGCATTCTAACAAATTCGTCTTTTCCCCTCTGCATCGACGGCAAAGGGGTTTGAAAATCGTCTAAAACTAAGAATAGAAGTCGTTACAATTTACCTAACATGATACCATAAATCCGTACATTGAGGGATGAACACTAACAAATTATGGTTGCGCTACTGTACCTTGAGTGTGGGCAGGCGGAGAGCTGGAGGGATGTTGAGGAAGTGGTTGCTCTGGAGACTCAGTGATTCCAGATTCGGTGTCGAATCAAATGTCCCCGGCAAGAGCTGACATCAATGACGAAAACGTTGAATATATGTTTTTATGTCACTGCAAAGTGCAGGTTAAAGCCTCATTGTGAAGAAATGTACACGTAGTAATTAAACTTTTTGTTCCATGAATTATTGTGGTAGATCAACTTACCGATGATATTCGACTGAAATCCAAGTTCAAGATACGAAGTCTAGGTAAGTAGGGAAAAGACGAGTTGTCCAAGCATGAAAAGGAAGAGCTGTGCAAATCCAGGTTCTCTAAAGATGATGACACCTGCGTGAAAGAAATATTTGTTGATTAAATTTTCAATTTACGTGTAAAATTTAGTTTCAGCGAGCCTTGGGCCCCTGATAAGTTGATAAATGTACAATATTAACTATTAGTATATTTTCACAGACATAGTCCCTTAATGGGAAACCTGTTGAAAAAAGACGATGACTAATAACCTTCAGTTTCCAAAGAAATATGTTGTGTATTATGTCTACACGCATAATCCGTAATTTCCGTGAATGTAGGAAGTAAAAACTCGTACATGGTAATCCATACTTCTAGAGACATTGGGCCACGATATTTTTCCTTTTCAGATGAGTCAGAGATAAAAGTTCTCCCCGAGCAGCTAGTTATTTTCCTTGGTGTTTAATACAGAGTCTTATATAATTTAGGGGTAAATAGGTGGTTCATATTACCTAAATAACCTAAGATATTAAAGGATCAATAGTTTAATGAGGAATTGCGAGTAGAATTTCACTAACATTTAGATACCGAGAAATATTGTTACTGCTTTCAGGATTTTTCTGGAGTACACTGAACACCTCAACAGCAACTGCTAACGTAATTAGCCTTTGTGATGAAGACAAAAATAACTTATGTAACCTGTGAGTACGCGTTTTGAAGAGACTGATAAAATTCAGACAGTTTCTCATATACATTTAATTCCCTTCTTCTCCTACCTACTACTTTGAGATTTACAGTGATAACTGTAAGTTGACGGTTTCATGAGCAGTTTTGAGGAGCAACAGCGGGATATCATTGAGCAACGTCACGGTGTTTTTTTACGCGTATCCAAGGCCAAGTCTCCCTTCAGAGTCTATTTTCTCACGAGTCATTGATATGGTTACAATTTGCGAACACTCCAGGTCGATTAGTGAAGCTTTTATCACATCACAAGTAAATGAACTTCATCGTTTTACGAGCCATGTCATTAGCAACATATTCGTTTTGGGATAAATGTTAAGAGTGATCGTGTAGCTAGAGTTCATCATACGTATACTCGAATAAGCAATACATACGAGGTCTGTCTAAAATGTATCTGACTTCGAATTTTCCCTCACACAGTAGTGACGCTAAGGTGGTGCCACTGTGCACAGTGGAAGGAGACAGCTTGATGCGCATACGTGAATTTTTTCTCCGCTTTCCAGTGCGTTAATTATTGCCTGCTAACTGCCGAATGATGTGGCGTGAGAAGTATTTGTCGGGTTTTGATTTCTAGACTGCGTTTTTGTCTCCAGGTCGTACATGTACACCAATGATCCATCTCCAGTTCTGGCGGTGTTCAGAAACTCACGTTAGAGTTGGTTTTTTCCAGCACACAGAGGCTTGGGCTCAAAAAGTTCCACCGACAGAACCTTGGGCTCAAATTCCGTAGTCACTTTACACACGTTAAAATTCTCACGCAAAATTGTATGTGTGGAAGCTTTACTGGTACCAACTCCTCCGGCAATCTCTCGTACAATCAAACAACGATCTCCCGTTATCAGATTTTCCATCTTCTCAACAACAGCTACCTTCCGAGCGGTTTCTGGCCTCCCAGAACGCTGGTCAATCTCAATCGATGTGTAGCAACTTTTGCATCGGTTGAACCACTCCTTAACACGTTTCCTACGATTGCCAAGCCGGTGCAGATCTTTACATTATACTCATAGTCACTAAAAGACTTGGAAAAAATTACAGAACCTAACCTAAGTGACCCACCGGTGGGTCCCTTTGTAAGAAATGTGTTAATTTGTGTAACCCGTACAGCATCGTCTCCAAACACCTGCTGAATCATATAAATGGTTTCAGTTCGAGAATCTTCAAGCTTTGACAAATTTTTTGTGTAATACCTTTGTCCAGTTCGTTCAGTCATCTTGCGAAAAAATCGAAATTCGATGAACACTCATAACACCGTACTTGGTGGTCATTAGTTAACCACTGGCCCACTGGAACGAGGAGAAAAACTTCATGTACGTGCATTAGGCTATCTCCTTCCACTGTGCACAATGGAAGGAGACCTTAGCGTCACTATGTACCAGAAAATTAAACGAATACTTTTTAGAGAGGCCTCGCACACTGCGATCTTCTTATGAGTATATTTCGCTTGATGGGTGAAGCCATCGAAAAAATCATAATCTAAATGTGATATATTCAGCTTAGATCTAATATTGGCCGCTTGATTCAACTGGGTCGTAATTAATTGGAATATTAGTCAATTCCATGATGGAAATGAGATGAAGTAGTGCATTTGATTGGAAAACTTCGTTAATGAAATACCAACCTGAAGTTTGAATTTGGTCTAAGATTAAAATATTGACGCAAATCTAGACAATCATATTATATAAACTGTGCCTTTGTGAAGATGATTATATTTACATTACACCGTTCTTATATGTACTTGCACCCAGCCTACTACTGTATATGCAGGCTGGGTCGATGCAAGCTTAAGATCGTCCATTAAAATAAATCACCATTTATATAAGCACATTACAGGAATACCTGAGTGAAATAGTGAGACATTTATCATTACTCAATTTAATGACGGTTCATGAGACTTGATGTGATCTCAGATACATTAAATACATTAATTATAACTCGGGTTATGTCATTGTTTTGTGATTTTTAGACAAACGAAATGTAAGTTTTTTGTTATTGCTCTCACACTATTCCTTTATTTCTGTCTCTGAAAAGATTAAGTTACCACCCAGGAGGAAACGTACGCGAATATGCCTTCAACAAATCTTGATGTGCTTTTCTCAGAAACGAGTACTGTAAAGAACTGATTTATTGAAGAGAATGACTCGCTAAAGGAAGTTTTCACTCATCAGTACTTACAGTCAGAGACTAAGCGGGTAATTTTTCACCTGTAATGATGCTCAGTAATTAGGAATCTAAGTAAGCACTGTGGACTGCATTCGTTTTGGAGAGATAAAAATCAGATCGAGATATGGCCTGCAGCGTTTGTTGTTTGTCAAAGCTGTGATAAAGAAATGATGACACAGTACTACTCACTGTTTCTAGGGCCGAGTAAGGGACGGTCACGTAACCGTTGCCAGAGAGCACGAGGGTATGAAGCCTCCTCCCTCGGAGGGGCGAGAGAAATCGTGATAGTTTGTACGACGTCAAGCGAGGGTTGTTAGACAGGTCGAGAGACTCGAGGTGCCGTAGAAATTTTAAGCTGCTCGTAATGTTATTGTTATCGTCTGCACAGGAAAAGTAATTTCCATAGTTAATCATTTGCTGTAATCCAGCGTAGAAATTTCCCTTCCCGAGCAGTTATATTTTTTAGTGGAAAGCAGTTTTAGACTACAGAGTCATTTTTCAAACTTTTAATCTTGACTTATTATGGGTGGAACAAGTAACCTCTCACCTCCTCGCAATTTCGATACACTAGCTTCGATAGCAGGAAAAACTATCATTGAATACATATATATGTATCAGCATGTTAAAAGACTTAACATACAAAGGCTTGATGATTACAATACTAAAACATGATCATTCAGAGGGAAAATGCTTTTTCAAAAGCTTATTTAAAGATAAGTTCAACTGAAGATACGCTACCTACTGGATAACAATTTAACTGAAGTAGTAAAATACGTCGAAAAGGTCCATCCATGAGTGAGATTTCAAGCATCTGTGAATGTAAATGCTGAATATTCAGGGTTAAAAGTACAAATCCCAAGCCTTTCATTCACTGGTAGGGGTATCGGATCAAGTGTCATCATGTTCTGTGTGAAAATAAGGTTAGGAAAAGTTCAATATAATCTTAAAGCGGCAACGAAAATGACGTTTCCTTGTTTCATGTGATTGGTCAACTCAGAAGTTAATTAATTTCAACAATCACAGTGAAACTACTGCCTTGCAGTTTTACATTTTATGACGAGAGTTTTGGCGATAAAATATTTAACTTCTTTCGTATTTTAAAAGCTTGTCTGGATCCCAATTCCTACACGACGCACGCAGCCCTGCTTGCCCTAGCCTCTGCGTCTCCTTAATCTAATCTTGAGACATCAAGTTCCAAAGAATGTTATCAGAGTTAAATGGTTCGAAAAGGCCTCACCTTTTCCAAAGTTCTCGAGGCAACAGTTTCGGAGGCCTAGGCACTTGACAGGCGAGTGAGTGAGAGGCTTGAACAGATCAGGAGGGATGACTAAGAGTGGATTGTCGCTGAGTGTGAGTGTATTCAGGTGAGGCAGTACAAACTCCGGTCCAACTTCTGGATTTGGCTGTGGATGAGGAGAGACGTCATTAGTACTCAACCACGTTCATGCTCAGCACCAATTAATTTTTGAGCGTTTCCTTAAGTTATACTAACAGTATTCAATGCTTCGCAGAACTAACCTGTTTCATAGGTCACTAAAATTTTGAAATCGCTGGCTTTAGAGTAACCATGTTACTTTTGAGTGTTTCGGTGATCAGCATTTGAGAGCAGGTGGTGCATTTAAATATTGATTTTCTACGCTGGAGATACGATAGTTTTCACAGAGAAAGACTAACTATGTTATGATATGTATGGCTTCCCAAATAAGACACGATTTACTATAGCCTTAACTCTTCACGCTTGTATGGCCTGCAGGAGTAATGCAATTTATCGTGCCAAGGTCTGTTTGTGTCAAGCATTTTTCATGTTCAGTACGTGGGAACTCAGTTCAAATGCAAGGTTGCATTAAGTTCGGTTGATCGCTTCATGAAAATCGTAGAAAAGTCGTCCTAATTTTAATATTGTTCGATAACGTTCATAGTCGGATGAACCAAAGTAGGCAAGATATTATCCGAACGCGGATTTTGTGCGGCTGGTCAAAAATAGATGAGATAAAAATTCGGATAAAGTTTTAATGAACTCAACTAGTGTCGGAATTTTCTGTGCATTGGTTCAGACTTTGCTTGCGTGAACAGTTTCTTGTACTAAACCAACCTACTGGCAAAAGGTTCTTCCTGAAATCACGTTTGACTGTTTTAAATGTTTTTATTCCTGAAGTTTTACAGTACCTCATGCTTGAAAATCACACTCTCATCTTGCAGTAAAAATGCAAAAGTCGTTCTCAAATAATATTTCGCTGACTGTGCTGTGAATGAACATCAAACTTAAATTAAACTAAGTTGCGTGAAATTCATTCAATGAAGAAAAATCATTTATCCCTCTCTCCTTTCTCATTTGTCTTCACTATGAAAATGCTACAAGCCATATACATCTACTACAAAAAAAATGATTTACATCTGCTACAGAAAATGCCATCTACATCTACTACTGAAAATGTCATCTATACCTGTTACAGAAAATGATATTTCGCCATATGCTTCGAATAACAATCCGAAACAAATTTCCCACGTGTACTTTTTCTGCAATCAGAAATAATTTAATTTTTAATAGCTTTATAGTACGTATGGAGGATTCGTTCTAAGGCGAATCTGAATAATTCATATTACTCTCCAACTTTCTCTGCTTCATGGATGCAGGAGTTTTGTTCATCTATGAACTAAATAATGCAACTAAGAATTCAATTGAAAGATATCAGTGTCGTACAAAGTGACACTTCGTGGGTCAAAAATGTTTTCCATGATCGTGCAACTCTTTGCTGGTAAACAAATTCATTTTAGGGTAAAAACGCAGAGTGGCTTTCATTTAACACGTGATGACTGCATGAATGGAACTTTATTTTCATCGATTATGACAGTGAATGAGACTGACTATGAATTCCAATAGGTGTCACTGCACTCAAATGGAAAAAATGAATGATTACACGCTGTTCTTGTAATTAAAACGTCTCCATTTGAAGAATCAAAAACATTCCTCACTTTCGCTGCTGCTAGAGTTCTTTTCTGCAATCTCTGGCACGCATTCACAACGAGTGCACATGTATTTAAAACAAACAAAATTTTTCTATCTGCTTCCAGTCTTGAGAAAAAATTGTGTTACAACTTGAATGCACCTCGTAGTGTGAATCCATTGAGGAAAATTCATATTAGTTTTACAGTAATTTAAATAATTAAGAATTTCGGAATCCACTAGCACCGTATTTCACGCATCAAAACTGAAATGAAATTTAATTATTTCAGCATACTCTATTAGTTTTTAATATTCAAATCGTACAATAGTGTTTCACATGGATTCAAATGCGCACATTAACATTACTTGCGTTACATCATGGCGTAGTTTAAAGTGCTGATAATCACAATGTCAAATGTTCGTAGACATACGTTTCCCACGATCACGTCGATAAGATGGATTCAGCGCCTTCTTTGAATACATATATTGATAGAAAAAAGGCTGCCATAAAAAATGCTTTGTTATTAGAGTGACACATATTAAATCAGTGTTAATAGGTCTAATCTAAATGCTCATTTATTATTCAGAGAATACCATCGTTATTTTTTCAGTAAACATTCATTTTAAACATTGAATTTCCATACTTTTGGTATCATAATTTCAGAGGCGACATAGAATAGAATAGAATAAAATGAGGCTATAGGAACGAACCTTCTAGCCCATTCTTGGGTCCGATAATCACTTCAATAATTATTCGGTTACCCAAGTCCCATGCCGTAATTCTAGCCGCGTCAACCATGGCGACAGCGGGTCATTGAAAGTCCCATTCATGCAGTCATCACGTGTTAAATGAAAGCCACTATGTGTTTTTATCCTAAAATAAATTTGTTTACCAGCAAAGAGGCAGGTCAAGTTGTACTTGCCTTGCCGTATTGACGTTACGTTGGACTAAAATTGGGTCAAGTTAGACTTTTTGTGCCACTTGGTGCGTTAGAATTTTCACACCTCTGGATAGCTTAAAAGTTTAAAACAGTGAAGTGCATGAACAATAATACTCACCAGAAATTGAATAAAATTTTGTGCTAGGTTAATGGAGGTAATATTTGAGGAATTCTCTGAAGCAAACCATGAAAAATTCCATTCTGAAAGCGAGTTATTTGAGAGTGTGAGTTCGTTGGTGCGTATTTCTGCAAGGAAACCAGGCTTGATCTCAGACAGTGCTCCGTTTGTGAAGCCCAGTCCTCGACTTTTCGGTAACCTTTCAGTGGCGGCCTGTTCTTCGAGACACTTAATGTTGGTTTCGTCAAAAATCATCGTATTCACTTCCTCAATCAATGTTTTCAGCGTCGGTACCTCTATGACTTGGGAGCCAGAACACACGACTGTTCTTGTGTTATTGTAGTACGTGCAGTGATCATCCGACAAATCTGTGTGATTTCTTAAGTCAGCTTGTTCTGCGTTGAAGGCAGACCAAAAGACATCAATAGAATTGCAACGGCAGACGTCGGGTGTGTCGGAGCTTTTTAAAGTAGACCGAGGTTCTGGAGGCAGGCAAGTCCAGCGGGGTATTTCCTTGCCTGCTTCAAGCGTATTTACTCTTGTTGGCGTTAACAGGTTGCGTGACGCTTTATTTCGCTGGGCTTCCGTGAAGTTCAATTGTGATTCGTACTGTCTCAATTTTTTTGACTTCAAAGTTTGCTTCCACGACACTTTATCACCTTTTGAATCGAATACTGTCTCGCAGGTCAGAGGGGCCAATTCTCTCGAATACGTTTCTGAATTTTTCTTTAAAATTACTTTAGATTGATGAGGATTTACTTTGACTTCGTTTTCAGACAAGATATTAGTCATTGTCAAAAGTTTACCTGAACCATTGTGTTTTTTGTATCTATTTTGTCTTTCTATTCCATCTCGTTCCATTGAGAATTTACTGAAATCAAATGAAGACGTGGAATTTGTTTTATTGACGTTCGATTTGTGTAACTCTGAGTTAGCCTCTGAAAACAAGGAAGTTTTTTGAACTATTTCCGTTATTCTATGTGTGTATGTATTAGGAATGTCTATTGCCACTTTACCCAAGGGCTGGGATTCTGGTATGCTGGATACAGTGTTCATTTCTTCATCTTTTGAAGATGTTACCGATAGGTTTGATGCATCATTCGTCTGTCCGTCCAGTGAACTATTCATCGATGCGCTGTTATTCTTATTTGTATTTATGCTTTGCGTGTGATTTCCTGATTCAAACACTTCAAATATACTGGGCTGGAGCTGCCCAGAGTGTGTCCTCCGTTCTGGAGCACTGCCTGGCTGCCAGGCTGACAGAGGTTTGTTTATTCTAAATCCTTCGCCATTTACAGCTACAAACAATAAAAGGAAAAGATGGTGCACCAGCAGCACCAATAGGCTAGAGTAAAATCTTTTTCGGATCATTTTTGTTTCAGAGAAAGTTATGAATTACAGTTTTTCACCTAAATCTAAATTTTTAACTTCAGTAAAACTTTTTCCTTCCTCTCAAGTATCCGTGTTGTATAATATATAACACTAGAGAAATAGTGCCCACACTAACAATCAAAGATGTAAATGCTTCACTTTATTATAAAAAAATGTCTCCAGGGAAGATTCATATTTTTGTACTATTGTTGTCACAAATCTCATTTTGCTTAGCTATGACATTTTTATCTGAACGATTTAGTTTGCTTTACTAGTCGTTCGTTTCGTGCAGCTATAACGTATGATCATCTGCACAGTTCCAGTCAACTAGAATGCTGTTCTCTATGAATGACCACGACTGGTTTGCACGATACTCTATAACAACTAAAGCCATTGTGACTAAAAACACGTCCTACTGTGTGCTTATCAGGACACGTATATTTTATCAGCCGTATCACATTCGATACCAACAATTATAACTCAAGCTTTACCTGCTCCTCATGCTTATAACATTTCTGAGTCCAGTCATTGAGCAAAACTGTGAAAATTTCTTGTTGAAGGTTTGAAGACTAAATCACAACGTAAAGTTAATATAGAATCCCTCAGAACTCTAGCTTGCATTAAGCGAATAAGAGTTGTATGACAGTAGAGGCCTTTATACTCTCTCTCAATGTTTAGCTTATAAAAGTTAGATCTAAACTTGTCTCCAGACTTGGGTTGGGCAATATTTTTAAGGAGAAGTTTATGTTTAACTCAGCAGTCTCTGAAGCGTACACGAGTGGGTCTGGCTACCATCTGGATGTTAGGTGGTATTATATAATGCACCACCGTCGACCACGCTGGTACGCAAAAGCATGTATCAATTACTTAATTCTTCCAGACTTTTATTACTCTAAAGAATCACAACGAGCAATCGAAGCATGCTTTTGAAAAATTTAATGAAGCAGTTGCAGGCAAACGGGATTACTGGTGTAATTCTAGATAGCAGATACTGGTGAGGATATGCCTGATACTGATAGGACATATGAGACATGCCTCACGTCTCAATGGTGAGCGTTTGTTTACCCATCCATTGCTGGTTGTAGGGGTCTGTGGGTCTTAAATTTATTGCAACACGTCAACTGGGAAAACCTCGGTAACAAGAGACTAAGAAATTTTCAAACACATTTTGTTCAAACCAGGGCCACAATTCCTCTTAGAATGGAAGCGACTGAGGTGATAATGTACAGAGATTGCAACATAGAAGTTGTAATTTTTCCCCTTCCAGTAAAACATGGCGTATGCATTAGATTATACTATAAAGCAATAATGCTACCTATTATTTCGGCAATTGAAGCTCTGCCATTTTTTGATTAAATCAATCGTATATTTTTGTTGGTAGCATCTCCCCTTCTAATTTAAGAAATTGATTCATTTTTCAATCAGAGATATATCAGATTTCATTACAATCTGACCCTCCAACTTCTAGCAATCATTCGTGAACAAACAGTGAGCGGTAGTTGCTATGTACCTCATGGAGACTGACCACAAATTGAAACTTGAAAAGCTGTAAGAGGAAAATGACTTATTCAGTGGTGCCGTGAAAATTTGTTCACGTGAAAGTTCGTCCAGAGATCGAACAGAAAATGTCAGTTTTAACAACAAAAGGTAAACTTCAACACACCATTTACACTAGTTAAATCTATTAGGACTGAATCTATAAGATACGTTACGGTAACACGTTGGTTAAAAATGTTTACGCTTAATAATGAAAACATGAAATGACTCCATACGTGCAACCCTAAAATATCAAACTAGCAGTATCCAACAACTGCTTCATTAATAGCAAAATTTTAAACAACATGAAATTGGAGGCATTATATTTTTTATCTTGGATACATTATTACAAGTTATAATTAGTAATGTTTAGTATCGTCGTGAGGTCACGCAAGTTATTACAAGTTATAATTAGTGATGTTGAGTGTCGTCGTGAGGTCAGGCGAGTTATTACAAGTTACAATTAGTGATGTTGAGTGTCGTCGTGAGGTCAGGCGAGTTATTACAAGTTATAATTAGTGATGTTGAGTGTCGTCGTGAGGTCACGCGAGTTATTACAAGTTATAATTAGTGATGTTGAGTGTCGTTGTGACGTCAGGCGAGTTATTACAAGTTATAATTAGTGATGTTTAGTCTCGTCGTGAGGTCAGGCGAGTTATTACAAGTTATAATTAGTGATGTTTAGTGTCGTCGTGAGGTCAGGCGAGTTATTACAAGTTACAATTAGTGATGTTTAGTGTTGTGAGATCAAACGTGTTTTGCTGTAGCAACTTCTGCAATTAAGGTCATTGCAATAAATACAAAATGGTAGAGGCCTCGTTACCCTTTTTAACTTCAATTGGCATAATTATATTCTGCAATATATCGGTATGGGACTTCATCATTGTGACTATGCTCAACTGCCGAGCGCATGTACTCGTATATTAGTGAATGCCTAGTAAAGTTGGGAATGATTAGTATTTACATAATGTAAAGATTTCAGAACATTCATTCTAATGTAAAATTCAATTTAAAACGACCCAGTTCCAATTACTATCATTCGAAATTTCTACTTTCTGAAAACTCGCTGATGTGTTTATACACTATCGAGTATTCAGCTCCAAGGACTTATCAAATTTGCATACATTTGCCGGATCGCTTATACAATTTTAAGGTTCAACTTGCAGAAGTATATTCGTTAATGGTATAGCACCAACACCATCAACGCTCACCAGCCTGGTCGACTGCTCACAAGCTTGGTCGACTCGCTCACCAGCTTGGTCGACTGGTGAGCGAATCTGCTTTCGAGCGGGAAGACCCGGGTTCGAATCCCGCTGCCGACATGGTTGACGTGGCTAGAAATACGGCATGGGACTTGGGTAAACAACCGAATAATTATCGAAGCAATTATCCGACTCAAGAATGGGCCAGAAGGTTCGTTCCTATAGCCTCATTCTATTCTATTCTATTCTAAAACATATCAAGTGCAATGAAGTGCTGTCATGAACCTCGAACGACACTTTATTATATAAATTTGAATAGTTGTAGTTTAAAGAGAATGAATGAAAGAGACACAATGACCTGTATTTCAAAAAAGCTATAGTATCACTTTTTTGCTGAAGACATGTACGTATACGTTTTGAAGGATAATGATAAGATATGACGGCACCACTCCAACTGACACGTGTAGCTACCGAAGCCAATAAAATAAATCTTGTTACGGATTCTCTAATCATAATTTTATGTAATACCGAGTTATTATAGACCCAAGTGTGCATTCCAACTGCCGAGATCATACGGGACGTTTTTTGTATGAATTTTAGAAGGAAGCAGCAAGTTCCACTACAGCACCACTAAAAAAATATTCATTTAAGTGATGCTTAAAAAACATGCAAAAGATGGTTTTTACGTTTCTAAAAGAATCACTTCACTATCATGATGAAGCAAAAGAAGAACACTGAAAAATATTAATTCTAAAGCATTGCATGCTGCTTTTGATAGAAATTAAACCATTAACTTTAAGAAACTGAGAAATGAATCTGATATGACTCAAATGAACATCTATTGTGACGTAAAAACAAACAAAAACGTGTATTTCCAATAAAGTTGGTGCATAAGAAATGCAACAACATTGTTTTTTAAAAATTCCTTATTATGAAATCCTTAAGTGGTAGATTTTCAATGCATGGTAGATGATATATATCAGCGGTACCTGCTGGTATGCACGAACACTCACATCACGAAATGAACGTTATATATACGTACATGGTTCAGCAAATGAAACTTCACTTTTCAAAAATATGCTAGATAAGTACAATCTCTAAGGCAAGAAGATGCTTTCCATTTGTTCCGTCAAAAAAGAATCGCAAGCAAGATGCAACCTGTTCTGTCCCATTACATTCTTGTGAATTTCAAACACTTCTGAAGTATTGGTCCACTGTAAAATAATTGTTCCGTGGTCGAAGCCTATGATCGAAGTGGTCTTCGTCCAAAGCAATACAAGACCACACTCTCCTGATTGTTCAACAGAATACGAATTTGTTATGAACTTGAAAAGAGGAAAAAATAAAAGAAACTTTATTCCATTTAGGTGTACATGAAATATACAATGGTTCTTTATTTGTAATGCTAACATTTATAGATCATACTTCCAGCGACTGAATGTTTACGTATACCCGTAGGAACTGCTGTTCTATCATCTACTATGCAGAGAATACCTACCACTTAAGGATTTTATGATAAGGCATCTTTAAAAACCAATGCTGATACATTTCTTATATGCCAACTTTATTGGAAATATACGTTTTTGTTCGTTTTTTTTTTTTTGTTTATTTGTTTCCCGTCCATCTTGTGACTTGAGGTTAGGGCTCGTATGAACACGTTGCGATGATGTAGAAGTTTTTGAGGAAACAGTCAGTTTAAGTCAAGCTAGTCAGTTTGCCTGGTCCCTGCGTCACAAGGAAAAATCAAAGATTTTAACTCTCGAAACCTTGGCAGCACAAGCACAGATCACTCGCCATGAGGGCCCCGGAATTCAACCTTATTTAAATCGAAAAAATTGAAGAAAGAGTTCCAAATAGAAGCACTTGTTTTTTATGAAAAGAGAAGAGTATTTATGAGTATTTATTTATTTATGATTTATGATTTAGTAACTTTGTGCCAGTGAGTTATACGCCTGCAGATTCTACTAAAGAGGAAGCTACTAGTACACTACACATTTCTATTTCACTTAGAAAACAGAAAAAAACTTCCGTTACAACTTGATTATAATACTTAGACTTAAGGTTAGTAAGTTGTTATAATTGAAAGCAGTAACAAAAGCCTCTACTGCCGCCGCCCCTCACTTTAAAGTCAACGCTAGAGATTAAAAATGATTCAACCACAATTTCAGAGGAAAAAGCACAAGTTGAAGGTACGAAAATTCATGACTAAATATATTTAGATGTTAAACAATGATGGATTTTCATGCGAATTGCCTTATTAAATTAGAAACTTCAAAATTAAATGCTTCAGGCACTGTTTTTGGTACTGAGGTCAACAGTTTTTGTCCCTGAACGAGTGCTGGTGGAATAGATAAAAGATGAATCTACATATATAATCGACAATGTATCTCCATCTCTCTCTTTCTCTCTCTCTCTGTATCTGTGTGTGTCCGTCTCATTACTTCCTATCTATTACTGAAGAAAAATTATTGAACTGAAATCAGAACGGGTATGCATGTATTACAAGCATCGTATTGTGGTTACCAAAGACCCCGGATCACAATAAAATACTCCATTTTTCCCGTTATTAGTCTTCTTCTCCTACACGGCCATGTTATCGGTAGATAAGGTACAGAATAACAGTTCTGTATATATTAATGAAAAGCATTTATTTAAAACCCAATAATTCGTCGTGAATCTTTAATACATTTATTGGTATAATAATTACACATTAGTCAAATCTAAATCGTGAAATTTCCACGGGAACTGTCGAGTTATCTAAATATATATTAATACGCTTACGACTATCGTACCTGTGCGTCACACCCTTTATTGCAGGATCTATTATACGGTTGGGGTCGGGTCACGTTACATAGAATAGAATAGAATTAGGCTATAGGAACGAACCTTCGGGCCCATTCTTGGGACGGATAATTACTTCGATAATTATTCGGTTGTATACCCAAGTCCCATGCCGTATTTCTAGCCGCGTCAACCATGTCGGCAGCGGGATTCGAACCCGGGTCTTTCCGCTCGCAAGCAGATTCGCTCACCGGTCGACCAAGCTGGTGATACCAATCGACCAAGCTGGTGATACGTAAAACATTACGTTACTTTGATTTGGGAATTTTATGAATGTTTTAGTTTTAGAATTTGTTTCCATATTTTAATTTTTTAAATGGTTTAAATTTTTTATGTTTTAAATTACTTTTTAATGTTTTTAATATTGTAAATTTTCATATGGTTAATTTTTTTAATTTTTCAAATTTTTTGAGTTTTTTGAATATTTTAGTTGTTTTTATTCTTTGATTTTGTTTTAATTTTTTAAATTGCTTAAAAATTTTCCTTTTTTTAGTTTTTGAATTTTTTGAATTTTCGGAATTGTTACATTTGTGATTTTTTTCTCAGTTTTTTGAAATTTGAAAATTTTTTGAATTTTTTGAAATTTTAAAAAGTGCTGCTAGCGTATCAGTGATACCGACGATACCTTACTTATGTGCGAACCTGTAAAATACGGCCCGATGAAATTGCGAATTTTTGAACGTGGCCCTTGTACTGAAAAGTTTACCCACCCCTGATCTAAAACAATGAGCAGAGAATAAGAGAACAAAGAGAAGCAGCAAGAGCGCGACAGAGAAGGAGCCGACAGCGCTTGCGAGAAGGCGAAAGGCAAGCAACTCGTGATATAAGCAGACTACGAATGCAACAGCGAAGGATGAATATGAGTCCGGAGGAGCGAAAATTGCATCTTCAAATCATGGGAAATAGAGATCAAGAAAATCGAAATGATATGAATTATGTGGAGAGACAGCAATTTCTAGAGAACATGAGAAACAGAGACCATGAAAGGTGGTATCTAAGTTGTTGAATCATATAATCAATGATTGTTAATTTATTCACTACCTGTAAAATCATGCTACTGAGTTAACCGCAAATTATTCGCGGGTCCTGCTAGTTTATATTTAGTATACACTCTATTTAGAGAAAAATTTCGCTCATCTGGCTGTTTAAAATCCCAAACCATATTCTAAGTATCTCTGCAAACTTTTTCCTGTGTAAATACTTTTTTATGTGCCTCATACTGATAGTGAAAAGAGATAAAAAATCAACTTAATCCGATATCTCACAGAGTGCAGTATAAATCTACAGTACAATGAATCTGGTTTTCAAATCTTAGTGCTAACATCTTACCGGTAGTGGTGACATTATGTATGCATTGTAAATTCTTATGTTGTATGTATTCTACACATAGTAGGTGATATAACAGCGATACAAACGATTATTCCTTATAAGAACAACTTAGAATTACAAATTACAAGGCACATTTAAGACTGCAACAGCTTATTAACTTCGGAAGAATTCATAAACAGCATTTTGTTATAGTTTGTGGTTCCAGCAGTAAGGGACTACAAATACGAGTCAGAGTGTAACTCTAATCTGCAATTTTTAATTTACCGGTCGACGACTTTGAGTGATATGTTGATGATCCATAAAACTTAATTGTTATAAGAGTTAGGTGAAAATTTTATTGCGTTCAATAAAATTGGATATTAAAAATCAGAAACCGACTAAAAAATGATGAGAGCGAAAAGCTGAATGTCACAAATTATCAATATTTAGATTTCGATGTACGTGGGTAATTAGATCTGTAGTAGACTATAGTTTAGGTATCACATTAACTTATTGTAACAAAACATTTACTAACATTAACACATGAACTTTATGATTACACTAGGAAAAATAATTAAACCTCAAAAAGAAGAACGAATCGATAAACAAGCACAAACTAAACCATAGTTTGTTTTTTATCAACTTTCAATCTATGAAATTCAATTAATTACTTTAATTATCTGAGAACTGCATTTCGTTTGCCACACTCTAATACTGAATATCAGAGAATGACGGTATATGAGGTAGGAAAACCATCTTGCTCGTTCCCGTTCTCTGTGCTACAACTTAAGGTAAAGGCTAGTAGGGGCCTTTCGATAAGCTTCATGTCTAAGGATAGACTTACTTCAAGCGTTCAGCGTAGCAGCATGCTGGACATGCTTCTCGTCCGCCGATAATCAGAGAGAGACAGACCAAGGTGAATTTGAGAATTGAACCCAGGTCTTCCCGCATCGCAAGCGAGGATGCTCGGCACTCAGCCACGGTGATGGCAAACATATTTGGTAGGGAACACTTTTCAGTGTCGAACGTTTAAGAATGAGAATTAGACTTCTGATACATTTTCAATAAAATCCTCTTGAGAACTTGAATTAGATCAATTTAAATTTGCTGATATATTTGTAGCCACCGTGGTCGAGTGGTCTGCGGCCCGTGTTCTGTCTCGGGTCTCTGCTTCATGTAGAAAGACCGCAGGTTCGAACCTGGCCAAGGACACGAGTTATTTCTTGTCCGCCGCGCCGTGCACTCAACCCGCTAAGCACTCAACCCCATGAAGACGCCCATCAACCTCCCGGGATCGTCACATGGAGCTCACCATCACCCTTACTCTTAGAATGTTAACCTTAATGTATTGTTTGTTTGTTTATTTAAATCACATATAAGGCCATTTAAAAGGGTTTTAACACAATATACTAGAGACAATTTGGTATGTTTATAGAAGATGTTTGCTTGATAATGCACAATAATCTCTTTAAATCCTAGAGTGCAAAATAATTGAACTATATTTTTTGAAAATTCCATTTCATCTCATACTGAACTGCATGCAGTACGTACACATGATATTCTTTCTCTTTTTTATTTTACATTTCATGCTTATCTGTGAGTCATGTTACCTTGGGTCTGTCACAATGTACGTAAAGGTATAACAGATTAGATATCTATTTCCATGTAACGAAAAGAGGCTCTTTTATCTCTACCAAGAAAATGGAGCACATGTGTTTTGAAACTTTCTCATTATGTAGAAAGCAACTCGTTAGGCGTTTTGCATGAATTTCCTATTTTCTCACCATATTTTTTGAGGCTGTTCTTCTAAATATATTTTGTATAAAACGCCCCTCCTTTAATTCAAGGTTTCTCTTGCCAATTACATCTTAACTTGAATTTAATATAATGCATGAGCAACATTTATAGCAAGTTTCTTTGTTTTATGCATATTATGATATACATTAGTCTATTTTTTATGCCTGTACTTTCTCGCTGGTGTAAAACAGCTCATAACCTATACTCTTTCGTGTGCAATGCTCTTCATCATCGTTATCTCTCCATTTACAATCTTATCTCAGCAAGATGAGACCGAATATCGTGCATACGCTTGTCACCCACTCGGAGCCTACACTCCCATCTATTACGTTCAATACCTCCTGAAAATAGCAAACAGTTATTTATTAACCGGCCGGTTTGATATAATTTACATTTGATTCTAATTTTTTTGCTGCTTGAAATTGGTTTACGTTAGTAACATTAACAGCGCGACCTGTAAACTTGGAGTAAACGGAGCACCCGCGCGTATTGAAAGTAGTTGTCGGTGTTCTATTTTTGACCAAGGGTCAAAAATGGATAAAGAACCATCTAATATGAAGAAAATTGGATTTTGGCTCCATGAAAAGAAGTGTAAAAAATTTGACGTTGCAGAGTTCATTGAAGAATGCAGGTTAGTTTAGTAGTTATTGTGACAGTAATCGGAACTTCTAAGCTATGTTTTGATTAGTCCAGTGGCTTGACAGTAAGTTTTTGCATGTTCATCTGAATAATTTAATTACCTCTTAAAAAGATATTACTTTGCAGTATATTGTATTGTAAAAAAATATTGCTTGGTTGGGCAGAAGGGATTATGTTTTTAAAGAAACTTTACTTGATTATAAAATCTAATTTCTCATGTGCTCAGAATGAGCAAATACAAAAGTGTACAAATCAAACAGATATTTTGAAATATAAAAATAAGAATTTTCTATAATTAGCCAGTGTTTTGTATGTATAAAATGCCACTAATTATGACCTCAATATGATCAGTCCATGTAAAGATGGTTCCAAAGTACTTTTTTCCAATCATGTACAAATGAACAGAGGTAGAGTATGCATAGATGAAGTCTGTGGGCATTCTAAATATCTTGTTGATGTGGCTTAGCTTTCTTTAGTGGCCTAGTTAAGTCTTCTGCAGGCTAAAACTTTACTGTTAGCTGGGAAAAATGTCAGTTTCTATTTAGAAAGTTATGAAGAAATGCAAATACATTGCCTAAGAAGTACAGGTCTTCTGCAAGATACATTTGATAATCAAAATTTTTACTGGCAATGTTAGAATTGATTCTTATTGAGACAGTACATATTAAGCAGTTCTAATCATTTTGGAAGCCAATTTCAGTATTATGAGCTTATTGTAGTTTCTGAGTTTAGCATTGAATTCATGATTGGTGTTAAAAATGCACCCTTGAAACTTTCTCAGCATTATTTTGTGTTTTTTAAATTTTGATTTTGATTATAAAAACAGAACTTCCTACAAATAAATTGCTGTAATTTTTATTAAAGTTTTTTGTAAATTGAGTGCATGTTATAACTATGAAATGAGCGTACACTTTTCTGTTATTAAATAATGGGTCTTTCTCCCTTTAAGTTTTGATAGTACCTCTATGTACTGCAAACTTTGAAGTGTATTGATATCTAAGCTTCAACTCCAAACATAGCAATAAATGATGGATGCATAAGTTACATCAAAACTGAATCAAATTCAAAATAATACACTAATTCAGTAAAAAGCCTCAAAGAAAATTGGGTTGAAAAAAATTGAGTTTTTTTTTAAATTCAAGTAGGTTTAGGTTTTAAAAAATTCAGGTAATTTTTTAACCATAGCATTTATAGTTGGCAATGCATATAGTGTTGAAATTTTATAATAATTCCTGTACTTACATATGAACTTGTTTTTTTAATTTCACATGCTTTTGCACTGCCAGCCTGGCATGTAGACCAGCAACGAAAATTCTCCTGTCTGACCTGGGCCAGCTTTTTTCAATTTCAATTCTGAAATCCAAATTCTTTTAATTTCACAATTATTAAAATTGTGTATTATAATAAATCTAACATTATGCTCTTGACTGCTCACAAGTAAACATTATACAGACTACACTCAAGTTCTTCTATTTATTCTTCTTGTGGCAATGGTTCTACTTTACTTAGCTGACTGCTCTGTTTGACGTCGTTTCACATGTGTGAACTGTGTAGTAATACTTACGATAATGTTTAGAAGTAAATCCCATATTTTTGACTTATTGTCAGAATCAACTCTAAATCATTCACATGAATTAAGGAATGTATTCAATACTGCCTAAATGCAGATCATGGAAGAAAATTTTATCTCTTGAAACCCCTTTGAACTTAAAAATAATTTCTTGATCTGTATATTACTGTTGAAATGACAATTTATTCTCCTTTTATTAAAAAAGACACGTGAAAAAATTTAGGAGTAACGTTTCCAAGTGTCATTTTTGTTTTACAGAAACTAATTTGAGGAGACCCTAGTACATATGTGGCCAAAACATATATCCTTTTATCACTATTTTATTTTAATCTATGTTTGAACTAGTAATCATGTGGACAGACCTCACTATTGAGGATAAAGGAAGATTCTAATATTCCTAGTGACTATTTTTGGACTATAATTATGAATTCCTTGAATTTTTGATAGTTTGTGTGCATTATTACTAGCCTAGCTTGGCTAAATGAAGACATTTTGCTTTAATTAAGATGCAACTATGAGGAAGATGTGCTCTGTGGTTGATAAATGTGTTATTTAATCCACAAATTTGCATGGGGTAACTATACTCCTTATGCTTTTATGTGAACCCTAAACTCGTATATCATTAGTAACATTATGTAAACATGGACTGATATGTACTGTAATGAACATGGTAGTTTGGTAGTTTTTATTTTATGAATTCATTGCTTTACATTTTTTAAAGAACTAAATAGGTGTACATAATAGTGTAGTGACACATTTTACGAGGTGCTTATTTAAATGTAATTGGCTCAATTATGTGTTGATTGTGATGTGCTTTTCCTATGAGTTGCATGCACTGGTAGGAAATCAGTCAAAATCAAGACCCATAAAGAATTTTGGAAGAATGATTCTAGTGGTGAAGTGTATGTTTTTCTGTGGTGAATCCCAACTAATATAGTGTTCCAATACTGTTCAATCTGTGATCCTTTTAGCAGTAATTTTGCTTTTCTTTATCTTGAGGGATCCCTTTTGTGTAAGTACATAACTAGTACCAGAAACCCACCACTTTAGACACAATAATTTGGCTGATATTTATGTATTGAGGGTAATAAGAAAACATTGAGCTCATCCCTAATTTTAACAGATGGAGAAAGGTAAGTAATATTTTTTAGTGACCCAACTAAGCTTTTAAATTTGTTTTTTTAATGTATGGTTTTTTAATGAATGTTCAGCTGTAAATTTTGATTTAAAAACATTTTAACATACTCAGTGAATAGGAGTTGAATTTTACTAATTTACATAGATTGCGTTTTCTCTACCTCACTGTTCTCAATAACAATAGTAAAGTATTAGTTTTATGGATAACTTGTGTCTTCAAAGACGGTTGGTTCATCTTAACCAGGTGTTGCTGCACTAACATTTTTTAAGATGTTCTTGGCTTTATTGCTTGCAAGACTAACTCTAACTTTTAAATAGGGTGAAGTTGTTTATTGTGCTACAGGAACTTAATATACTGATGGAATGCTTGGCTTAAGGTCAGTTTTTGTTCTTGCATTAATGTTGCCATTTGTTAGCTATGCAATAATTGCTTGAGTGCAGTATTAATTGAATGTCATCTTCTACTATCACTTCCAAGTAAAATTGAAAACTTGCTTATTCATGTCAATTTATCTTTAATGAAAATGCTTCATATGTGTCTAAAGTTTCCCCTTCTGCTCTGAACAAATGTCAACTTGAAGCTGCCTCAAAATTTGTTCTTCCTGAAACTAGTTTTTGTTAAAAAATGTTAGTGTATAAAATTGAGTGTAATTCAGGTTTTTTTTTCAGGAAGCTAAAGTTGGAAGTGGTCAAGGTGTGTATATCCTGATATCTACCCTGTAAGTGTTAAACATTCCTTCTGTTCCAAATTAACTTCTTCATTTGATATGCTGTGGTGTTCAAGTAGGGCACACAGTCTGATGTGCTCTCTTGGCAGCTCAATTTTAATTAGATGTAGTAGTGCGGCAGTGTGGCATCACTCCAGTTGTTTTGCTTTTGATTTAGCCTCTTTTATGTAATGATTAAATAATCAACCAGCAATGCCATTATCATTGACCATCTTACTTCTTACTGCGGTTGAGTTTTGAAATTAAATAAATTTGTGTGAGTTATAATCCTCAACTAATTGTTTTGGACTCACAACTCAATTTCCCATTTTTTTGTCTAGTCTACTAAGTTTCTAATATTTTTTTAATTGTTAAAACATGGTTGTGAGGCAGGGGTGTCATTGTGAATACTTTCCATTGAATATTATGCAGTTGCAAGCTTCATCATGCAAGTATATCTGTATAACCTAGAAAATGTATACAAGTTGGATATATGTGCAGTCATCAGTTCTGAAGGTTATTATTATTGGCTTTTTTTACTTGTCCAGGGTTTGAATTGTTGAAAAAAAATTGTGTAGAATGTCTGCATATGTTCACATTTCTTCAGATATTCTGAGCTATATGAAACAGGCTCAGCAGCTCTAGTGGGGGAATGTCGTATTTTCTTTTTAATGTCATATTTTCTTTTTCCTTATTTTGATTGTATTTTGTGTGTGCCATACGTGAGAAGTGATCTTTAAGAAAGAATAATTTTTGTTCCTTCCTATCAAATTCTGTTCTATGTTATTTGAAAGTGCTAATACCTTCAATTTGTGTATAGATTGTCTGTTAATGGAAGAAAATATTAAATTAATTAAATCTCACCTTAGGAGGATGCTGTAAAATGGAATTGGCCTTCAATATATCTTAAGCATTTAATGCTTTAGTAGTTGAGTTGCTTTCAACTAAGATATGCTCATGATCTTTTATTTGTAATAGCATGCTTGGGATTGCAGCTGTTTTTCAGGAGCATTTACTATTTTTCAATTGAGGTATGCCCTTGGTCTTGTCATTTTGAATAGCATGTTTGGGGTTTTAATAATTTTTCACAGACATTACTATCATTCAACTGCAAAATTTGCAGTATCTGTACAAGCATCTTATGTGTGCAATTTTATGAGTAAGGTTGGTGTTGTCCTTTGTTTCTAATTTCCTCTCTTATTTGTGGGGAAGCTGTGGCCTTGTGCAACAATTTGTAGTATGAATAACTTGGAAAACAAGTCTGTCCTTACTTCATTGCCTTTTGAAGGCATTTACTGTTGCTCTTGAAACATATTAATGCAGATACAGGGTGCAGCAACATAACTTCTATTTTGCATAACTTTTTGAATGGCAAAAAAGGAAGTTATGTTGCTGCCCTCTGTGATGATAGAATCCTCCTTCATTGCTAATTCAAATGTAGCTGGTTTTAGGAAATGGTTGTTCATTTATTTTCAACAGATGTTTTAATATTTCTTTACTAAGTTTTTGTAGTTTTAAAGTTTACACAATTGACATTTTATATAAACATGTATATATATATATATATATATATATATATATATATATATATATATATATATATATATATATATATATA
>VCRD01001307.1:95466-121634 GCA_006783055.1 Trinorchestia longiramus
TATGTAAGTATGTAAGTATGTATATATGTATATGTGTATATGTGTATATGTATATGTATATGTATATATGTATATATTTATATGTATATATGTATATGCTTGTAAGTAATAAATAAATGTTATGGTTTTACTGTGTGGATTGTATAAAAATATTTTTGTCCCACTGCATGATAAAATTCTAATTTTATTGCACATGATAGGCCATAAACCTGGTTGTTTGCTGATCTTCACTTTATGTACTCAACATTCTCAGGGGAATACTTCTTTTTGAAAGTATTATAAATGATTTGTGTAATATTCACTTACTTATTTTTGTTGATTTCTTGACTTGTTTGTTTCCTTCATTTGTTTACCTTGTAAGTTTTTGCTTGTCAATTCAAACTATATAGACCAAATCTCTAATGACATGTACACTAGTAATGTTGATGAAATCAAATTTTCAAGCTTTTCATGCTTGTTCTGGGTATGGCAGATACTGTATCTTGGAGTAATAACAAAATTTGTCATCTTTATCTGAAGATATTAGTCTGGTTATGTGATCAATAATTCACATGGCAAATATAAACAACAATCTATTCACTATATGCATTTCTCCAGGATGCTGCCATTAGTGGCATCAGTGAGTAAAAATTGTGGTGGCTTGGGACACTGATTGCTTGAAATCAGCCTCATCTAAACAGTCCTTTTTGAACAAATGTATGTCAGTTAGGTAGTATGAAGATACAGCTAAAGTTACTTGGTGTCTGCAACACTGATTTATTGTGCAATGTTTATGATTTAATTTCAAAGTCAAGAGTATTATGAAAGCTTATTTACAGAATTGGTAGAAAATGGTTTTGAATAGCATTTATTATTTTAAGGTATATTTTCCTTGTGAAAGATAACAAAGTGTTAGAGCAGTTGTGGTTGTATAGCTTCTTTGAGTTTTATACATACCATCTCATGAAAAATAATTTTGTTATTAATATACATGGTAATTTTCAACATAAAATTCCATTCTTTCAGAAATTAACCAGTTGCTGTAAGAAATTGCTTCTCATTTTTTTGCATGAGTACTTGATTGTTCTTAGTTTTATAGTTTTCATAAGAAGGGTGTTTTCAGGAAACTGCAGTTAAAGTTGCTATACTTATTTATGATTTTCCTTCAAAAGTATGCTTGTGGCTCTCATAATTACCCAGAATTAGAAATTACTGGTACTTTTATAGAAGTTCAATATAAAATTAGTTAAAACAGACTGAGTGATTTAGCTTTGTGGTATTTGCTATCTTGCTTCTAGTTTCTTGTTACAGAATTTGATACATTTCATACTGGCATGTCATCTTCTTTTCTGTAGTAAATTTACATTGGTAAACTTTTTCTCTAAAAGTGAGTTTGCATTCTAGTCTTGCAACTTGACCATTACAAGGCTTGAAATCTGCAGAACTTTGTTCATAGGTTGTGTTCAGATCTTATAAACTTGTAATTTGAACAGCAAGTCATTAGAATATATAATCATTAAAATGCCTCATTATAAGTGATGTAATTTTATATTATGACTTCTCATTTGATCAAAAGGGAATATGCCATGGTATACCAGAACGTATTTGTTAATATGATGCATATACATGGTATACCTTGTTTTTACACAAAAAATTAAATTTTAAAAGTTGTTCTCTGAAAAGGTGTTTCCATTTGGTTGAGAAATGCCCTTTGCTGTGTTTTATTGATATGTATTAATGTTTAGGAGTGGCTCAGTGGATCACATATTCTTCCAGATAAGGTACACATCATTTTACACACATCATTTTACTAGTTTGGTTACTTCTTAACATCCACAAGCCTGGGTCCTTCCCACTAGATCTCTTGAGGTGTTAGCTGCCCACTGGCAGGAGTCTTGAAATGACAAATATCGCTCATTGTTGCCCATTAAGGTTTGCTTGCAAATTTTGTGGATTTTTTTTGGTATTCAGCAACAACACTGAGAAGTAACTAGTTGTTGCTCCTCGTTTGTGAGACGGCCACAGAAATCCTCAACCAAGGCAGTGGTACGTTCAGCTTGGTCGTTAGTGAGTCAATGGGCTGAAGAAATTTCTTACATCACTAAAGCTAGGCTGATACTTTTGCTTAGTTGCCCAATACCTACTTGAGAAATCATCTAGAAGATAAAGTTATTAGAAATGTCTTAATTTATTAGTCTTAAAGTTAATTAAAGTTGTGTCTTGAATGAGTCATGTCGATAATTGCCCACTGCAATGCCTTTCCTCATCTTCTTCCTCTTTCATAGCTATTGCTAACATGTCCCAGGTCCTATTGTTTAAATTACTGTCTAATAATGCTGAAGTGACGAACTTCTCTGAAAAGTACTACAGTTGGATGGCCATCTACTTCTAATTGTGTGATGCATCTGACATTGCTTCAGCAACTTTAGATCATTTTTTGGAGCCTCTAAAGCAATGCTGGCTGTTTCCCATGCTTCAACATAGATATGGAAAAAGAAGATGCAGAGATCTCGTCGTTGTCGCTCGTGTGTTGTCACAGTTCAAATTCACATAACTCTATGCAAAACATCCAAACTTCGAATGTATAGGTCACTTTTGCCATCTATCGGACTTAGTGCATGGTTCTGGGAACAACTAAGTGGGTGTCCTGAGGAGGAACAGCTCCAAGGGTGATGATAACCAGCTTTAGGAGTTCTCTGTAGTCACCTCTGGAGCGAGGGACTTTAACACCAATCTCCAAGATCTATACCATCTCATCTGAATTTGGACCCAGTGTTGGCTGTAGAATCAGTTGACAAGTCTTTATATGTGATAAAGACTTGTCAATGTATTGCCATCTTGTTTTGAAGCCCTTGAACAAGAGAACATCCAGAACAGATGAAGTCCTCATGACCTCATAAAAGGCTTGCCATCTGATGCTGGATCAGTTTAGGGCTAGTGGCTGGATTTCTTGTTCCAAACTTTGAACTGTTTCACCAATTACAATAACAGCAGCTCTGTCTGACACTTTATGTCCATCCAAAACTGCAACAAGGTCTGGTGATAGCACTTGTTGGCATTCTCATTTCAGTATGTTTGTGTTGTGCAGCTGTAAATAGATCATCTTTCTCTTCATGTGTGCTGTTTTCTACCACTTCTAGCAACTGCAGAAAGTGGGCATCCTATGTAGCTCTCATTTGCCGCATCATCTTGTTTTCCCTTTTTCTGTCTTCTTTCTAGTTCAAGCTTACACCTACTGATACTGTTGCTCGTTGCTCTGTATATGAATGCCTGCAGTCAGTTTGAGGTAAAGTCTTGTAAAACATGAAGAACAAATATTATCATGTTAATAGCCCATTCTTTTCCATTTAAATTAAAACCTGTGTAATTTGTGTTTCATACACCTCATCTGAGAAGAACTTCAGATCCATCGAGCCCATAATATTAATATTTATCAATTAAATTTTGCACTGGATTTTTTTGACAAAAGGAACAGTCAGGTAGGGTCAGGCCGGTAAAAATAAGACATAAAAAATAAAACACTAATGTTCATGTATATTTCAGTATATATTTTTAGTTCAGATGATTTGCCAAAAACATGAAAAGTTGCCATTTGTTTCTTCTATTCCCAGCAATGAACTTCTATTCAGCTTTTCTTTTGTGTATGCACTTGCTGTTGCTTATTTTCTCTGTTTACATTCATGTTTCTCTGTTGCCCTTAACATTCATGCAAATGTTTCCTATTTGTGGTTGGTGTGAAAAATAATAGTTTTATTGAATAGTAAATTTTGGAGCAATGAAATTTGTATTTAAAATAGATTAAATTCATGAACAGCCAAGAGTAACTTACAAGTGTGAGTTCAAATGTTCTTAAAAATGTGTGCAATTTCCTTTTGTATTGTTGACAATCATGAATTTTTTGATTGCAGTTATTATATCTTTGAAGAAACTTCTTTAAGGAGATTTGCCTAATGGGATTATCTTTCAGCATACCTTGGGTACTTAGCACTCTTGGTGTGGTATGCTTGGAAAACTTTTCCTCATACGTAAGTTCTGGAAAAGTTGTACTACTGAGTCGCAGCTTTTGCTACTCACAGTACACTAGTGCATGTTGTGGGTGTCTGCTGTGAAGTGTCTATAGGTTTCATCTTTCCCTTCTATCCATTTTCTTTTATTTGTGAAAGAGAAAAATTTGCCATGTTGAAAAATGCTTAATTTTCTTATAGATTGATCATTTGTGCCGATCAACACACTAGAATTTTGCATACTCTTTGTCATTAAAAACGATTCATTACTTAGTTCTGCTAAATAATGGCCTTGATTGCGCAGAAACAATGACTAAACTGTGGAAAATCATAATAATAGCACATTTGAATGCAATGAGAAATGTAGCTCTGAAGTGCTCCATTTTCTATGACTTTCTATATTATTTTCTTTTACATATGAACCATTTGCTTTTTATTTAATTTTGTCATAAAGCCAGAGAGATTATTTTTAATGTGATATCTTTTTTGAAAGTTTTTATTTCACTGAAATATTTGTTCAGTTTTGTGAATATTTCTAGCTCTAAGTTAAAGTTCTGTTTATGTTTTGCCCATATACTGTGCAGGATGCTATTTTTTTAGGGGTTATTGACTTTTGTTTATGTATCATTTGAGAAACCTTGATTTTTTTTTGAGACTGCTCATTGTTTGGAAATTGCACATAGCTCAGATATGGTTTTATTTTCTACCAGATTTGAAGTGAAAGTGTTAATTTTGTTGCAGCTGGATTTAGAGACATCCATCGAGGAGCAAGGCCCGTTTGACATCATTCTGCATAAGATGACTGCCATATATGCTCAAGCTCTGGAGGGTAACATGGAGGTGTGTATTATGTAGTTCTGTTCTGAAGTTTGACTCATTGACTCAAACGCTGTTCAGTTTGAAACTCTGTCTTCCAAATTGACAATAAATAACCTTTGAATTCAATGGAAAGCAAAAGGAAAGTTACTTGAACGCAGGGTTGTAACTCTTGAAGATGAAGGATAAGTAATTGAACTGGGTATAAATAAATGTAATTGTGTTGAAAATATCAAATTTATATGTAAAACTTTTCACGCTTTAAATTCTATTTGAGTGACAAAAGCTGTGGAGAAATTCACTAGTTATCTAAAATATCCAAATAAAGCATCATATAATCATCAAAGAATTTCAAACAAATTTTCCTGTAGAATTTAAATAAGTGAAGTAGAAAGTGTTTGCTTTTAGGATATTTTGTATACTTTGAAGTTTGAAGTATTAAAACAGAGATGCAATTGTTTCACATGGATCAGAAAACAATGATGTCTGTGTTCAAATTTGTTCTTGGAATGACAGGACTTGAGTCATTCATCACTTGAAAATGGCAATCTTATGACAGTAAAAAGCAGAATTGGTCAGTAGCGAGTCTCAAGATCACAGAGAAAGAAATGAAACGTGTTTTTATTCACTTGTGCGTGTTTTACTTCTGTTTACACATGCATATGAAGAGTTCGTATGAAATTGAATGAAATACGGACCATACATATTTAGGGGTCACGACAAACTGAACAATTTTCTAATAATCTTCAAAAACAATGAAAAAACTCGAAACACGGTTTTCTTTGTTTTCATTCGTAAAACAGTTTTTTGGCAGTCCTCTTTATTTTCCCGCCCCTCTAGTCTCATACTGGTGGACTAACTGCAGGAAATACTTCTCCTGTGTGGCCGACTTAGCGGACTCCAAGTCGCGCGGGACTAAGGCGATGCCTTATCTCGCGGCGTCATTGACCACTCGGAGGCCGAGTGTCCGTTTCCAGATGTCCTTGAATCAGTCGTTGTTCTTCTCCCTCAATACCAGGTCCTTTGCCTGGTAGCCCTCATCGAGTTTTTGGAAGAAGGGTCGTGTGTTTGAAGTGACGGACTAGAGGAAGGGTAGACATCATCTTTTTCTCCTACAGTGGCTTGAGTTCTTTCTTCGAGGCGGTGTCATCCAATGCTTTGACCATCTGCTCTTCTCCTCTGTATCAATCCTTAAGTCAAAGAAGCTCAGTCCCTCGTTTTCCTCGAAACCGTGCCACAGGTGGCGTCGGAAGGTGCTGCAATGAGGACGGTTTGATTGGTCAAGATATGCCTTGAGGATCTCAGGAAGAGCACGTCGTTCAATGGAGCTTTCACAAAAATTGGTGTCTCATGCCAATACATGCAGTACACCAGAGCTTTAACAGCTTCGTGACGGCGTTCGTTACTGTTAGGTTTTGGAATTCCAGCGAACTTCCTCCATCACCGTCTTGCTGCTCTCGCTCGCTGTCTTCCCAATCTCCGAGGGTGGTGGTTTTAGTAGCGAGGAAGGACCTGCTAGTTCGATGGTACCCTGGCTTCGGTAATTTCCTTGATTGAAGCCTTGTCCATCAGCCAAAGATTATTAGCGGCTCCTGCTGCCATGTTTATAACCTTAGGGAGAAGAAAAAGTAAATTTAGAACAATCCTGAATTTCAAGTCACGTCACCTGAATGTTCACTTTGTCAGGACCCCTAAATATTACTCAGTTTGTCCAAAATTTCAATGCAATTCTGTGGTACTTTGAAAAATAGGAATAACACAAGAGTTTGCAACGTTTCCAAACTTCTACATTTGTACACCTGATTGGTTAGCACAAAGGACTGGTAAACCTGAATAAATAAAACTGGTCTGCTATTCTTTTATTTCTTTGTATTTCTTCAAATATCAATTCTATTTTCAAACTTTGTGTAACAAAAAATGTTAATGTTTCTTCAGGTAACAGTTAATAAATGTTTTGTATTCTGAAGGCGCGCTTACAGGCTGAACGTTTTGAGAATGGAGTTGAAGAGGTTTGGAATGTGCCTGTGGTTGACCCTCTGCCTGGCGTACACACGCTGCTGCACAGACCTGCCACCTACGCATTGCTGCAAGCCATCACTCAACACATCGGTACTGTGAGCTTGTATTTATTTAAGTCGTTATTTATAGACACATGGTTGAAACTTTCATATTGCTGTGGTCTAAATTAAATTTTAGCTAAAAATATGGGAACCTGTCAGAAGTTTTATGATTATTAATACTGTCATAAATTAGCTATTTTCCCAAGTTTAGCCTTCGCAGTTGTTATTGATTTTTTTGGCCCAAGAGCCCTGAACTTCAATGACAAATTGTGGTATGCGATGTATTTAAATAAGTGGGAAGTTTCCAGTATTGAGAGTCTATGTTGTGCCACCATTTCTTGCAAGTGTCCGTGCAATAATTTTCTCAATTCACTCTACAAGCTTATTGACAGCAGATATTAACTGGAATGTTATTGTGCGATGAACATACTCTCTCAATGTGTACTTAACTGCTCTTTCGTTGGTGATTTCATGTTCTTATATTATTCCCCTCTATTAAGAGTTTTGTGAATTTACATCCATACTTCGTTTTTTACCTTTTTCATTCCCAATTTTTTGTTGGCAGAAGACCACTATTTGAAATAGTACTTGTAAAAAAAATCCTTGGTATTTATTTAATTTGGTCTAATTTGGTAAATCCAAAATATTATAAATTAATGCATTTGCTCTTAGAATAGTTTGAGCTCAATTTACACCATGTGAGGTTTAATTAAAGTTTTTAATTTGTGTATACAGCTATTGTGAAGTAAAATTTGAAATGTCTGATAAATTGAAGTTTAGATTGAGGTAAGTAACTTTAACGCCACAGTTTTATCATTGTAAATGTTAATAAAAAAAATGCATGCTTAATTTCTTCATTTCTTGTACATTATCACAGTATAGTACTCATGACTAACTCAGTGTGGTACTCACTATACACGCTCATAACTTCACTTATTAGATAAGTCTTCAGTATCTATGCAAATTTTCTCAGCTGTTGACTTCATGGGGGAAAGATTATTTCATAGTTGAAGATTAAAAGATGACCTGTTTGATGGCTTTCATAAAATGCTCAAATATTTGTTTTTGAGTTTTCCATTTCTATTTTTTTCTCATTTTCTTGATTTTATGCTGGTTCTGGTGTAAACTCGTTTAAGTGAGCGCCAAAGCAGAGTAATACATGATGTCTCTCTCACCCTGTGATGAGAACATTGTGTTTTGTTAATGTGGGTCAAGTATTGACGTTCTCCTTCAGTTGTTACATTCCTAAGGGAGAGAAAATGTCTTTTAACAAGCATGAGTGTAACTAATAATCATTTTCTTTGCAGAAGTAGCTACTTTCTTTGATGCAGTGAGTGCTGCATTTATTTTTAAAATAATTCACTTGGATTTTCTTCACTTGCACAATTAGATGAAGTTGAACAGGGGATTAAAAATACTTGTATTTAGCCTAGTATTGACAGTCTAGAATGTTCAGTGTACAAACTCATTGTGCAGATGGAGTGTTGACTCCTCCTTATGTTGAGCTCTCTGACACTGACATCGTGACCAAGAGAAATTTGCTGGTCAAGGCTGGCGTCACATTCCCTATTGGTGAGTTCTCAGTGGAATGACAAAAAAGGTTTTTGCTTACTAAAGTTCATAGCTTCTCAAATCCTATTTTTGCTCTGTTCGAAGGAAATACAAGAAACCTAAGTTGGCTGCAATTTGGTAAATAGTAGTAAAGTAATAATTTTGTAATGATTGATCATACTTCAGTGACACACGAGTGAACTCTACGAATAACAATCTGCTTGTAGCCAGTTGTAGGTGACCGTGGAGTTGTGGGAAAATTTCACAATGTGGCAGAAGTCACAACTTTGTGAGCTGTAGTTGTAGCTCCGTGTTAGATCTGACGGGTGTAATTTGAATATTTCACTTGAAGGTATATCTGCCAGTACTTTAGTTTAAAAAACTTGATGATACTGGGCTGTCAGATTCTGTTCGATGTTTTACAACATTCTTGTGACTTTTATTCATTGCATCACTCACTCATGCCCTTATGCTGGCAAGGGAAGCTATTCAGTACATAACTACCAATTTTATTTAACTTTGTGCTTATTTCTAGATTTTGTTGTGAATGTAAACATTCATAGAACTTTTATCAATAAATGTGTAGACTATCAATACTCGAGCGATTGTTTGTAAATTTTGGTGTAAGTCGTCCTTTTACATGAATTTCCATTATATTTGTTTCTGTTCATAGTGTTTTCTTGTTATCTATGTATGCTGATCCAACTAGCAAAGATTCTCTTCCCCAGTTGATGCCATGGATTTTTGTAGACAGACTTGATCGGAACTATTCAGTTCTGAATTACATTTAAATGCCTGTTTATATTAACATCTACTTAGTAATAAGTTAAATGCATAGGTATAAATATCTATGCTTATTCATATATGGTCACCATATTGTAGAGGATGGGTTGAGACCGAGAGAAAGAATCCCTTATGATAGTAGCGTTCGTTTGCCCGACAGTTTGCAAGCCCGTGTTTGGCTGTGGCGGTACAGCGGCGCATGAGGTGAGTCAGATGGCCTTCATTTAGTTTCTGCCTTCTTATCCTCGTGAATAGATGGATTCAAATTTATTATTGGCCAGAGATGATGTGGCGTGAAATTATTGAATGCTTTTATTTGGAGCATTGCTATATTACAATGTTAGTTTCTGTGGCGCAATTTTCACTTAATTTTAGTAGCTATTTCGTTGAAAGTTAGTATGTACATCGATTTGCTAGCTGTATGCGTAAGAAAAATTCTGAACCTAGGTGTATTTCAGGTAAATCTTTGAAAGAAAGAAGAGAATTTGATCCTATAAAATCATATCTAGCAGAAGGAATTATAATTATTTTTTATACTATGTATTCGGTTTATTTGACCAACATGGAATTTTTGACGGCTTCTTAAACCTCTGATATTCTAGTATGGGATGCTGAAAGCTATATGAGCAGTTGGCTGTTTCTATCTTCATTTTCTATTTCTCATAACTCTTCAGTCTTTGAAGGAAGATAAGTAGATCTTCTATTGCCGTATGGTCACTTACAGGGAACGTAGAATATAATACAAATTATGCTCGCATTAGTGGCAGTACGAACGTCATGCCGGTTGTCTGATGCCATTTTACTGTTGTAAGAACAGCGATGACCTAAAAATATTATCGTTGGCGCTCGTTGGAGGGTGAGGATGAATGGTGCTTCATAAACTCATAATTCAGGCAGTAGAGGGCTTATGGTTGCCTGGTCTGGCAATTACGAGGCTTGCTAAACGGCGTTAGTTGATTTATAAGTAAAAATTCGGTGATGACTGAGCTTTTGTTTAGAATTACGTTATTCAGATACAGCCTCCGGTAATTGCTTTGGTACAAATTTATCCGTCACACGGGTACGCTGAGTTTTGGTATAAATATAGATCGTACTTTTTATCTAGAGATTTGTCATTTTTCGCTCTATAACTTGAAAATTCATATAAATATCTAAATATATCTCCGGGTTTTTTCATTCTTATCTGGTCCGTTATATTTATTTGTTCTTAAATTATTGTCAGACAAGATCAGTTTCTATGAACATTGATTAATTTCTCGAAATACTTTCCATATGCACTTCTGGATCTCGTGCTTAGATTTCTATGATCTCAAATTGTAATGCATTACCTAAGTATATACGTATCATGATCTGGACCTATCCTGTTTCCACGGAAATTAAAATGATTCTCAGCTACGAGTGATTAGTGCTTCTTTTTCATGTTCCTGATGTGTATTTGGTGTTACGATCAGTTAGCAGTGGTGCTCAGTGAGCGACGACTGCAAGAGTGGCATGGTCCGTGTGTCGCTCAGTCGTTTGTACCACACGGGGCTGTGCTGTACAAGCTGTACGTGCTGGGCAGCGACTGGTATCTGGACGTGCGGCCATCACTTAAAAACTTTAAGGCAACAGGTAATTTGAACAACTGTTCTGATGACTGCTCTATTATTGGAGAGGTAAATGAATAATTATTCAATTGAGTGCATGGCGCTTATATTCCCTTTAGTATCTATATAGAGTTAAAAGTTCACAATTCATGATGTATTTAACCTCTTTAGTATAACTAGAGGGCGTAATGTAGTGGTGTATTGATTATTTAAGTTGTGTGATCTTTTCTGTATCATATATATACATCAAACACATTAACGAAAGCTTAGTTACACATAAAATATCTTTGTCATTTCTCAAGTTAGTGCATTTTTCAGATGCTTAGTCTCACTTTTTTTATTTGGTTTGTTTATGGAACTAAGTTGATACGATGGTAAATTCAGTGTTGTACAATTCATATCAGTTATGAGATACCAGGGCGTCCGTATTTTGTTGATGCGTCGAATTTCTTGTAGCTCGGAGTTCCTGCCATTCAATCTTCACCAGAAGTTTATTTTTACCGCCTCTGTGTAAGACGAAGTATCCGGTCTAGTGTCATAAAAACAACTTTCACGTTGGGGTTGTAAGTGTAGCAGCTACCAAGAGTAAGTCCACCTCCTGAAGTATATTTTGTTGCAGATGCACCGACTGTGCACTTCAACTCTGCGAAGGTATCGAAGGCAGGCTCGTGCTCCACCCTCACGCAGCTGGACCAAAGCGACCTCCACACAGCTGTGCATGAGCCCAAGTCAGCCGTGCTCCAGCAGTAAGGGCCATTTGTCAATAGTGTTGCTATTTTGACCAACTGTGACCTACCCTGTGCACAGTGAGTAAAAAAATCTAGCAGTTGGCTTGTTTGCCGGCTTTGATGCCTCGACATAAGCGTATTTCAAACTTCATTTAGCGTCTAGCTGGCGGGTGTCACTCTACTTATTATCTCAATAGCTGATAATTGCTTCCAATACGGAAAGTGGAAATATTATCTTTGGTACTTAATGTTTTCTAACCATGAAATGGACAACAACAAGGATCTGGTTAATAGTCATGGCCTAATGCATAACTTTTATGGCAGGCTACATCTGCAATTACATTAAAAATAGAAATCTGCGGACTGCTTTCAGTAAAGCAGGCCGCTACTGTCATGTGCTTGAGGTTGTAACTCCTGTACGAGGGGAAGATGGGCAACGCAGAGTGATTACCAGTTTCTAGATGTGATCAGTGCAGTGCTAATAAGCAGCAATAGAAGTACCCAGACGCGTGAGATATTCGTTGTATTTATGAACGATGGGCTTCTGCGACATCTGATTCCATCGACTTTGTGTTTCTCTATTCATGAATTTTGTAGCTGGTGGTGCCTTTATTTTTTGATTGTAGAAAAAGATATGCAGTTTTTCTCATTGAAATACCTTACAATTACCACCGAAAGTATGTTTCATCAGACTTATCTCAAGTAGATTTCATACAGTATCATCGTTTGATATAAATTTAAGGTGACTAATGATCATGCATCTTTTCTAATGTGATTCATTCATTCATTTATTTTTGTAGTATGATATTCCCTTTAATTCAATTTTATATTCCAACACTGAGTTTGTTTCAGGATAGTGGACGTCGTGAGGAATAATTTGAAGATGGACTTACTGGGGATAGACGTGGTCATCGATAGCAACACTGGACACTACGCCATCATTGACGTCAATCCTTTCCCTAGTGAGTCGCTGTCATGAGACAGATTTGTGCTCGGGCTTTGCGTGATCTCTTGCATCTTACTATATGCTTTCATTTCTTAATTGCCAGTTCAGTGCTAAAATTTTGATTATTTTGTCAGTTTAGTATACAGAATTTATTATTTCCATGTTTAGTTTTGAAATTTTCATTAACATCTTGTTAACCATCGCTTAACTGTCCAAATTTATTGATTATTACTATTTCAGTACTTAAACTTGGCCAACTCAAGCGGCACTAATTTCAAAATATTTCTGATGTTATGAACATCAAAGTCGCTAAACTTTCATAAACGAACTTCATGTTAGGTTTGCCAAAAAAAATCGGTATGTGGGTCATTTCAGATAAACAATAAATGTAATAAATAAACACTTCTAAGAAGCTCAGCATAACATCGGAAGGCTCTTCGTCTGTACGATGCATCTCAATAAGTTACTTTTCGTATTTGTTCACACCAGCTTGCTAACCCAGTCCACGTATACAATGTTGGAAGAGAAGCATTGTACCCAACTGAGTTTAGGGGGCTGATTTTTAGCCAACGGTGATCGTAGAAATATTGATTTCTTGTGCATTGTAGCTTTCTGACTTATTTGCAAAACACTAGATCCTTTATGATAAAACCAATATTGCATCGTCTAAGCCACTTACGTTGCTATCTAAAAATTATATATTTAACTCATCACATACACGGTGTTTTATCGAACGCTTGATGCTTCATTTGCGAAGCTTTAGAGCTGTTTGAACTTGCTCTAAAGAGCCTAATTAGCTTAAGAGTCTTCAGGCTTTAGACCGATTTACCTCTAAAGTCTTGATGGTTCTGGACAGGAACATTTTAAAAATTTACTGTTCAAAATCGTGCGAATTATTATTTGAGATACATTTGCCGTTATTTTTAATTAATTCAGTGCCTGGTGATAATGTTTTGTCGACAGGTTATGACTCCATCGCGGACTTGATGCCATGTCTTGCCAGGCTTCTCCGTCAGAAGGTGGATGATGTCTCCACATCTTCTCTTTTCTCTGCGCCGAAGGTAACATTTTTATTATTTGAAAGTGGTGTCTTGCATTGCTGTGCTGGAAATTATTTTCTTGTTGATAGTATTTTTCACTGAAATAGAAGACTAGAAATTGGAAGAAATTTTGTATTTTTAACGTAGCATGTTGAATTCAAAGACATAGATATGAGGATCCTCGATGCTATGAGGATTTTTGACCATTCTAGCTTCAGTATGCAGTTTAATGCGAAATGCTTTCACTAACAGCAGAAATTTTTTTGTGATATAGCGTATTTTTTCTCCCTGTGATCAGAAAGGTCAAATCGGTGAAAAACAATTCATTTTAGTTTCATCCAGAAAACATAGTGTAGGGTAAAAAAATTTGTTCCATTATTGTTGTTGATCCTAAATTTACCATAAAAACGAATTTTTGGTCTTAATTAATTAATTTAATTTTGCAGTCTTCATTAGTTTCAACAATCTTAATTAATTACTCGATATAGTTGATTTGAGCCTTGGCGAGAAATTTGACCTTTGCTGTAAACATTGGTGCTGTTCTACAGGGGCGGTCTAGCATTGGTGACCTGCTGCCTCCGCTGGAGCGAACTGCGACTGGAGAGTTGGTGACGCGCCGCGTACTGGAGAGCACAGGCGACGTCATGGAGCTGCTCTACAACCGGCGTCTTTTAGCGTAAGTTTAGCTGCTTCTTGTCATACGAAGGGGATGAACGATACAGCTTAAAATTAATGAAAATCTGTCAATTCATCGGGTCAAAATTTTATAGATTGCTTTCAGATTCGTGATTTCTTTTTCGTTTATGGTTGCTTTGCGTAACTGTTCGAGAGTGTAAGTGCCTTAACTAGGGAAGGGATGCAACATTTCACTCTACTTCTGCATATTTCGTCTGTTGTCTCCTAGTTAATTCAAACCATCGCTTAAACCCTTTCAGGCACGTACTTTTGAGGAAAAGAAATCTATAACATGGCCAAAAATTTACGGATTCATAGGGATATTCCCTTACATTTATGATAGTGGTACAAAGTTTGAGCTGCTGAGCAGCGCAAGAACTCAATTTAAAAAGTGGTATCCTTTCTATACCACCAAGCATTGAACATGACCTCTTCGGAGGTATCAAATGTGTACCACCAGATTCGAAAGGATTAATCCTCTACTTATGTATGACATTCACAGGAAATATGGAATATAATTCAAATTATGCTTACATTGTTGGCAGTAAGAACGTCATGCCGGTTGTCTGTGACAGGACATGTTACTGTTGTACAAACAGCAACAACCCAAAAATTTTATTATTGACGCTCAGTAGCAATCAAATAATGAAATAATGCAGTCGGTAGAGAGTTAAAATGAGATGTACTGGTATGAATTTCACTGTGATCGTAAAAGATATCATTGAAAAAGATCGGTTTGACAGGTAAAATCTGCACTCATAGTTAAGCATAATACTTAGCTCTTGTGTGCTTGCGATAAGCATGAGATGTGTACGAAAAATATTCCTATCAATAAACGAGTGTAGAGTCTAGTAGAAATATGAATCATTCAAATTAACAGCTGACACTTGATACTTTCCTTCTAGAAACTTGGCTCCAGTAGAAATTACTAGAGACACAAAGTTTCCTTATATTATTTCATGCTGTTAATTTATAACGATAAGCTGCTGCCTCGTATCTTAGGATTATCGACAGATTTTAGTATTTTTATTTAACCATTGTTATGTACAGGAGGGAAAATGGTACCAGGTGCGTGAACGACAAGGGAGAAGAAAGTCGGTTGTCTCAGCAGAACGGAATCTGCAACTCTAAATGTGTTACTTCGTCTGCCACTATGGAAGCTACCAGCGATATGATTGCTCAGACTAACAAAGGCGACACAGGGCTCAAACAACTCAGATGAAGCTAGAGGCTTGGTAGGACTAAAGGCACTGGATTGCTTGCTGCGCGCCAAGACGTCTCTGTGCACCCCAAACTGTGAGCATGAGGGAAGCACTTTCAGGTAGCGAAATGACGTTCCTGAATCGTCCTTGTTTTTACTTAGAAATGTGCCAGTTCCGGGATTAAGTATGATTCAAACGTGTGAAATATTTCTTGTGGGAGGAGAGTATTGTGTCTTCTCAAAATCGGTTTTTTGGAGTCTCAGGCATCTTCGTGACGTAAATAACAAATCTTCGCTTCACTAACGAAAGTTATAGATGCTGACACTCATGTTACCAATTCTTTTCCAATGTCTGCGTAACTAATGTGAAACAATTCAAATGTGTTCTACTGGAGTTTCGCATCCAGTTTAGTTGTTTAACCGGGAATGTGGTGTTGAGATATTGAAGTTCGTGAACCGGAAGTGTGGGAATCGCTGTAACCGATCGCTCGGTTGACCGGAGTGTGATGGTTTTCGTGCATTTAATCTCTGCTCGACGACATTCCATTCCATTTTCCGTTTGACTTGTTTCGCAGTGAAGCCTAGCTTCGTGCCTCCTCCATAGTTGATACCAAAGTTATATCTGAGCACTTGTTTTTATTGTAAGTCGAGACAGTTCAATTTCACATCGAAAGCTCGTACAGGGTCATTATGTCTAGCTTAACAATGAACGGGTAACTTATCTATTGGGTGACTGTATGTGAAAGCTCGACGTTGGTGCCAACGCATTACATTCACATAAAATGTTTTTTCAGCACTACAAATAATGAAATGTTTCTGAAATCAGTTTGTTTGCGAAACATGCTCGTTTATTATTACTTGATTACCCACATGTTTTATCCACTTTTGTTAAGTCTATGTGATTTTTATACCAGTGTGAGCGTAGCTGTTAAGGCAGACATGTTGTTTTCTATGGGATATCTATTTATGTCATTAATCTACTTTTATACACTTAGTAAAAACAGTTACCTCATGTATGTGATTAACTGTTGAATTTCCTCTGTGCGTTGTTTTTTGCTGGCACTCCTGTGTATATAGATTCCAATAGATCGGGGATGGAATTTAATTTCCCTTAGAAAGTCACAAGCAGGTGTTCATAATAATGATGTAAATGTTCATCTCATGATTCATGATTTCCAGCAGTACCGTTCAAACATTGAATGCTGGTGTGCATACCTTCAAATTCCGAACACTCGACGATTGGTGTACACGCCAAAGCTATTTGTAGCGTCAGAAACTTGAATATCCGTGTCAAAAACATGCACAATTTTACAAATACAATCTACGTGATTTTTACCGCAGAACAAACTGATGTACTGTTTCATCACTATACCAATATTGGCTAAGTAAAAAGACAAGCAGGGGCGGAGGGTGAACATATTCTAGGCCAATTACACTGATACACTAGCCACGATAACACAAACCAATCCCATCTATCAATTTGTTTTGAGGAACTTTTTAGTCATAGACTGTTGATCTAATTCCATATATCTGAGAACTAATGTGAAAACATGTATCTGCAATAGTAAATTTTGTTTTTCACTATGTAAGATGACTGTCCGCGCAAATGAATATGAAAAATATTGCTAAAACAAACTACAAACAATCTTCGCAGTATAACGCAAGCAGAGCAACCGCAACAACCAAAACTAATAAGTAGACGCATACATTGGAAGTTATGAAATTAACTTTACTCACTCTTCCTAAATGATTTATTGAAAAGGCTAGTTTATGCATCCCTTCGTTCTAACTAAAAATGTTTCACCATTGTATGATTACAATACTACCATAATTCATAAATTTGTTACACCATATCAGGTAAACACTACCAAATGTGCTTGGAAAAATATTTAATTTATTTCTAAATGTGCGTAGCCGATACATTTTATAGCCTTATTTAAGAACGTACATAGAAAGACTAGAGATTTTAAGTCACATTCTACACCCCCCTGAAAAATAAGTTACTACTCTCAAAAATAACTCGAAAGAAACGTATATGAACACCAACAAATTGCCCAAAATTTGGAGGGCCCCAATTAGGTTGCTATTCTACATAATAGAAATACTACATTTACTTCGATAAACATTTTTTGTTGTTTATATGTTAAATATACTTACTAATATAGAAGTTAGATTTTATATCACAGGCTTCCCATAAAATAGTTTTCGAATTGAAGAAGACATGTTTTAATCCTCAGGGTCAGAATCTGGAGCAAGAACATCATCATAGGAGGTTATATCATGAGCATTATAAGTTGAATTGAAACAACGATAAAATAGAAAATGCTTACGTCTTTTCTTCTTCGGTGGCGATGGTATTCTGTTGACGTCTGGAGATGGGCATTCGTCCGCTTCAAATACCGTACCCAATTCGTTGTTACCGTTGCAATTCAATTCCCAAATTTTGATACCTGCATCCACTTCATTTTCTTGCGCATCATTGCAAATAACATTTTGGGATTGATTTGCAGAACATTCTCTGATGTGCGTGGAGTTATGAACAGGACTGACTCTGTGGTCTGGAGGATAACGAGAACTCTGGTCATTATTTCTTAGGTTAGAATGGTCATCTATACTGCGGCGAAAATCAATTGTCGCCGAGTGAGGCGGCGATTCGGACAGGCGAGTCATCAATGGAATATCGTCATTGTCAACGTCATTTGTATCCACGTTAACAGAACGTTCATTAGACCGTCGTAAATCATCATTCTTACGGGTCGAGTTCTTAGACGTGCTCTGTTCATGGCGTGCGTCATCGACGTGATGTTCCACCACATGATGCTCACTTCGTTCAGAGGGCTGCAGTGCTTGTTTTTTTGTAGAATTTCTGTTCTTCAAAGCTGAGGCAGCAGCAGCAGCAGTCCCTGAAACTCCGGCCTGAGATTCCGGTGCCTGGGGAGAGGTTAGCGTCGCCAGCACAAACTTGCTCTCAAACAAAGGCTTGTTGTCCACGCTGAAGATTATAGGGCTGAAAATAAATAACTTCTTTTAAATGATAATTTTCGTTCATGACTCAAGTTAGCAATATCCTGAATATACAGGAAAGTACAACTTCGTAACTACTAAGGCAAAAAAAAAACAATTTAAAATTCCTCAGAATGTCATGATTCACGAACGTGAATCACGGGCTTAACATAGCTGACTAATACCATGCCCTAAAATTGAAATCACTACAAACTATAGCAAGACACATTGCTAATTGATTCCGTGACGGCTAACGAGGACTCCGTTAAGATATGTAATTTCCTTGGCCTACTGATAAACACGCGTCATCACCGTATTTCCCAATAAAAGCTTGGGACTCCTTAGCTCCAAACAAGCAAAGTCCCCAAAAAAAAAAGAGTTTCTACTTATGAACCCTTTAGAAGTAACGTCTGAATTATCTAGTGGGTCCATTGAACGAGGGAAGAAACACGAGTACAGAAATAAATTAACTACTGATCCTAATTTCTAATTTAACAATGGATCGGGTATTAAACCAGGAGACTACGAAACGTTGTGTACTCGTAGATATGGTATACCGCCATATATCCTCATGTATTTACAGGGTAGCCAAGTATGCCAAAGCTCATTCAGAGCGTGGATTCTCCCGTTCTGTCACACCAGTCTTCTCAACATCCATTGTTAATTAATTAGTTCATAAAAATGCAAATATAAGTTCGTGTATCTGCAATTACCGCCTCGAGCTTAGTGGGCTTGAACCTCGAGCCACCCCTTATCCCTACTGTTATCAATCAAGTACTAAAAAAAACGTACCGAACTATGTAAGAAGGTTCACAGGCCAAGAATATTAATGATTTCAGCGACCAAATGAATACAAGATCAAAGTGTATCTTTGACTAAGATACATTGGTAGAGTAAATAAATTTACCTGCCAGGTTGTGAGAAACGTGCTGTGACGGGAAGGTTGCAGGGCTCGGAGAAACCGAGAATGGCTCTCAGCTCCTTGAGGTTGAAGACAACTTCCCCTTCAGCCTCGACACCATAAGCGTCAAATTCATCACTTTCAAGCTGCAGTTCCGTCCTGATGACCTTCGACAAGTCAGGTTCATCATCCACATAGTTTCTAACGCAGGCTGAAGTAGGGGTCACTTTGAGACTTACTTCGTCTTGTCCTGGCTGAAAGTTGACGACCACATCGCTAAGTAAGCGAGATGGGGAAGTGACAGCGTACGGACAGCTTGCTTCATCATACACAGCTCTGAGCGTTTCACATTCGATGAAAGGCAAATGGTAGTTACGTACGACTGAATACCGACACACGAGTTGCACGATTACTTTAGCAGCAGCATCGTCGACCACGATTTTGCATCTCTCAACGGTCTTCTCCACAGAGGCCAGAGATTTGAAGGCACCCAAGAAAGCTCTCATGGCCACTTTATACTTGATGGTTTCGGCGTCAGACTGAGAGGAATTGGACTGAGAAGTACTCGGCGCACTGCCGTCGATGCCGCTTTCACATTGACTAAAAAAACTGCGGCCGAACTTAAATGATGCGAACGCAGATCGTGACGAGTTTACAGTGCAGAATGATATGCCTGAAAGAAGTATAATTCTGTAAGTTTTAACGTTGTATATTTATCTATTTTCCTCAAAAGTGTGGAAGTTTAGCATAATATTGTGCGAACTTCCAGTGCTCATCAAAGACAAGCACTGCAAGTCATTAGTCAGGCGTCCTCATAGAAAAAGATAACGTAAAAATGCGCAATGCGAACACATTAAGTTGAACTAAGCCTTCGTTTAAAGTTGATGCAGTTAAGTAGTAACTTATTTTAGAGGTGAAAATGAAATACATAAATACTAGGGGTAGGATTTCCATAAAGTACCTTCAAGATCAGGTTCCACGTAGAGCTCATCTCCAATACGAGCCAAGGAGTGGATGGAGCGCGCAAACACTGGGAAAGGAACAATATATTCAAGCAATGTGGAGTACAACAACATGGAATACGTAAACATTAGAATAAAAAGGTACGTATACGAATCAAACAAAATGATCACATTTCAAAGACCAAAAGTTTCTTTCGAGGGGAAACAAAATTTAGAACTCGTACGTTCGTCAAAAATAATTAAAATGCAAGTCGCAGCTACACCAAATTAATAAAAAAAGTACCACTTAACATTAGTTGGCTGCTTGGTCATTTCGCTTTACGCCAGGGTACTATACTGACGGATATTTGCACTTACTCGAATATTGCAAGAAATGAAAAGTATTTTATACTGCATTTCTATCATTGCTGCATCTAGAGTTAAACCACAGTTTCAAAGATTGTTGAACATTCATTTGTTTTATAGGAAAAGGTTTTTGCTAGTACAACAGAAATAAGAGTAAGTTGTAAATTTAAAATTTTAAAAATTTCATGCCTGGTATCTGACAAAACTTTCCAAACTTAATTGGTATCACTAGTCGCAATTTAAAATTACTAATAGTTAACTAAACACTGCATTTTTGTCAGGTCTAACAATATTTACTGAAAAAATAAAGCTCAAAATATTTCTCTGTTGAGTAAAAAAATTTTTTAGTCATTAATAGATAAATAGCTTACCTTTGATGTTAACCCCAGTAATTACGCACTTCATAGTTCGAGACTGGTTGACATGTCAGACACAGAATAAATACTGCAATTATCTATAATAAAAAATATTATTTAAATATAGATTGTGCCTACCTCAATCGGAAATAGCACGTCACTGCAAAATAAATAATGAAGCTCAATAGTTGTATTATTTTGTAAAGGCTTTAACAACATAATCCGCTAACTGAATGCTTTAACAGCATTTCACCATCATGTGTACAATTGCTTCATCCTTTGGAAGCGTATTTTAACAGTTGTAAGGAGCATCTTTATGTGATGAAGCATGAAGCAGACGACGTATTGAAAACACTCGTAGAGGAGCATGGAACTCCAGCCTGCCACACGAGAGAAAGCAGAAACAATGATGAATATGGCAATTGTCACAACATCCCCCTGCAACAAACAGTGCTGATTCTTAGGTGAGAAACTAGGATTACTAGAGAGAAGCGCTAATAATATCAGACAAGTCAGCATACCTTCTACAGTGAAATAAAGATAACACATTTTCTCAAGCAGCGCAATAAATTGTCTGAAGGACTGCTCCGGATGCCTGAAGGACATTCTCTTCAGCAGTTCCTCCTAGGGATTGGTTTCTCCTATGTATGTTGACGAGGACAGACGCTCGACACATAGCCACCCCAAGGACTACTCGGGATACTTTAAGGATAATTCTAGTCCTTCCCCCTAGAGTCGACCTTCATAATGTATGCTAATGAAATACAACACTGAAACATATATCTACATGAAACCAGTTTTCCCCAACAGTCGGCAAATATTGAGAAACTACAACGAAAACCGTCAAAATAGAGTAGAAAATTTACGAGGCCCTTGCACGTAAGATAAGAACTTGCTATGATAACGAAGAAAATCCAGTCCCGTAGCACACTCGATGAAATTTTAAATATTTTGTAGTATTTTCATCATCAGAAGTAATTTTAGTGACCTCCACAGATTAATTGAAAAGACAATATAAATCACATTACAGAAATTTAAATGACTCAGTTCACCAGAGTAGAAAAATCAATAACTTAAGTTAGTAACATCAGGAGTATCATTATCACTATATTCCTGGTTTAAATAAATGAAACATCAGTAGTGGCCAGAATCGCAGGTACGGTGAGCGCAAAAGTGAGAAAAGCAAGTAACAAAGATTCCACAGCAAAAAGTTCATATGTTGGAAACATTTACAAGAAAGATGGCAAGAAAACGACATAAGCCCTATGTTATCTCTACTCTACACTCATAACCGACTCCACCACGGCTGACAAGAAGAGCACGTAGTCCCCTAGGCGTGATGACGAAGGCCAACATGTGTAAACATTTCCCTATGAAGAGCTTAAGCAACTACAACAGTAGAGTAGGGTTAAATACTAGCTTCCTCTCAAGGGTCACTGAACAATACAGCTAGAGAGTGAGACAACTTATGTCGCTGTACATGAAATACTCGCTAGGGACACCCTGGGGAGCGCGAGGTCCCCGAGATACGCTGACGAGGCACGACTCGTTTCAGTGTATCCTCCCTGAGGGAATGTACGAGAAAAAAATTATACGTGTAAATCACGCAATGACGAAGCTACATATTTGAGCATATTCAGCTAAAACGATTAGTTAATTTTCTATGAATTTTTCCATTGATAGTTACCAGATAATAAAAACGGGTTATAAATGCAACTTTTAGTGTAAAATAAATTAAAAACAAGTCAAAACGCAAAAAACTGCACCGCAATGTTATCTGCATGCAATAGTTGCCAGCTATAATCAGCTACGCACCTTGAAAGCAAGAAGAATGCACAAAATGCAGCATTCAACAGCTTAAGCGCTCATTAAACTTGGTGGAGAACAGCATTTCTTCCCAAGTTGTCAGACTTTTTTCATAACTAGTCGAATCGATTCAAAACTTACAAGTCATCTAAATAGCAACGTTCCTCTTTAATCATACTAACGGATTTTGGACCAAGAAGTATCACAATAATCAAATAGTTAAACATTTTATTTACAGAACAAACAGTCCATAAACAGACTGAGTAAGGCTTTATACGACAAAGATGAGTTTCTGCACGAAATGTGCAAAGCCTATCGCTGTAACAAAATAATGTTTCATTAAATATGAGGCGTTCACTGCTATAAAAGTGGAAATGCTAAAATAAATTTTCAGCAATCGCCATATAAAGTGAAGAAATTTCGACAACACATTATTATTATACATATTCCTAGTTTAACCACCTCAGCCACAACAAAAGCGATCTCAACAGTGATAACGGTATCAGGAGATAGTCGTTTAAGTTTTTCCGACAACATAACTAATTATGTTCACATGAATGGCGAACAGTATCGCTGGGCTCGCAGGGCCAAAAAATCAAGATCGGTTGCATGATTTTAGTACCGTAGCAAACGGACTTTTAGCAGGTTTCTTCTTCACCCTTGTGGCACGAAGCGCCTCCTATGTTCTACATCAACGTAGCTAGTAAACAATTGTATAGTATCATCGAGAGAAGAAAAAATACGTACGCAGATATGGTCTTACCTTTGTGAAAAAACGACATGCCGTTCGATTTTCATAACAAAACGAAAAAATAAGCCAGACCATCAACAAATCCAATGCACAACTGATCCTTGCCTGAGTAGTTATTCTACGTTGGGTTGCTCAGAATAGTCATGAAAATTAGTAAGTTTACAAGGCACGCAGGCAAGGAGAGCCACTATCATCGTCAACAAGAAATCCATGATGTCAGCAACACACAAGAAGTGCTCATGAATCCTACATCCGACGAGCGCTATGTCGAATACTGAACATTCCAACAAAGCAAATATAACTAGAATGTCACACAGAATATATTTAAGATGAATAATATCACAGATCGTCGCGACGCGTATATTTTGTTAATGCTTACCTAACTACACACGTGCCAAAGCAACCTAAATCCACTCATTTTCCTGGAAGACGAGCTGGCATCTTGTCAGCCTGGAACAGTCAAACCTACAGCGGCCGCCTCGTGCACAAGCAAACGTGAAAACACAAGAAGCAAATTTACTTAAGCTGAAGCATGCCGGTATGCAGTACCACTGTCTGACCAACTACTACAACAAAACAGGAGAGTAATATAATTAGTAAATTTGAAATCAGACTTGCATTAATCAACGGTAGGTAACCTTAACGCACCGAAGGAAGTGTGAAATCCCCACCTAAGTTTGCCTGTAAGACAAACTTCACTAATACTGTATATGAAAGCCAGAAAACAGGGAATACTAATGCCGCTATCATCAACGAGAAAGCGAATATGTAAGTAGGACATCAGAATAAATTAATGAATTAGCCTTTGTTCAAACAGTAAACTGACACTTAAATAAAATATTTTTCCAAGACGCGCAATATTCACCACATTCGTTCAAAAGTCTACACTTGACGCTGCAATAAGTTTTTCTTTTCATCAAACTAATGTTTCATCCAATGAAATCTTGAACACTCGCATTCAGGAGACGAAATATTAACGTGAAATACAGATACGAGTTAAGAAATCATGATCAAATAAACGTGAAATAGAGGTTCGAGAATAGAAGTCATGACAAAATGTACGTGAAATACATGTACGAAAATGTAAATGCATTAACGTACTACGGGCCACTCAAAAAAACAATATATACTGAAGCACTCGACTTTTTGACCACTGAAAATCTGAACATTGTTCTAGTTTCATAAATTATTGTATTGAATTATGAATCGTTGAAACATTTGAATGGTTTAAATGACTATAGCTACTTCAATACAAATCGTTCACGTGCGTAATCACATTAATCCAGAAGCAGTTGTAGAAAATGCTCCAAGTCTTCCCATATGGTATCCCCAATGTGATATACAGAGCTGTTTAGAGTGGATACACATTTATGAGTTTTAACCTTTAGAAGCCGCAGCACAATGTCAACTCGACACATGGAGCAGGTGTTTCTCAAAACAGTAAATTATTTATTTAGTCGAAGAGGGTGCGTTTCCTAAAATTGATTGGCAACATAAATTGACAACAAATAAATAGACAACATAAATTTCATAGGTGTGTATTAAACGCTAACATACCTGCAGAAAGTTTCTGGAAGACTATCCTACATTATCAATGAAACACCATCTATCAATCGAGAATACTAGAACGACACGGATACCGAGTAAATCTATTCAGGCTTCACCATTTCTCTGAAATTAAATACAAAACAAGCATGGTGTATACCGAGTACAGTGTAAGCTAAAATCATTATTTCCCTAAAACAGAAAAGTTTAAACAGAAGAGTATCACTCTGCATATAATGAAGATAACAAGCGCTGAAATCGACTGTTGCCGAGCGCCAAACATTAAATAGGCGACAGGTTTTACTGACTCTACAATCAGTAGATATCTGGCCATCAAATCGACAAGAATCATATAAACATGTATTAGTCGTAAATAACAGTTTCGTTTAATGGTAATACTAAAATCAAATATTTCCTACATCATGTTTACTTAGTATCAAGTACGGAAATAGTCACTGGACAATGAAACGAGTCCTCAGTCGGAATGAACTTCTAACACAATCGAAAAAGGCACCAAAGCTGTGTGCGAGTTTGAGATAATTTGCCAAAAATATACCAACAGCATAGAAGATTTAATTGCGGCACAAACAATTAAAGAGAGGGACCAGTCAAAAAAAAAGGTTCGACCCGATCGACTGTGACGTGTGCTGTATCACAGTCAAATCAACTGCATCGCTTTGAAAACTTTGATATTGTTACTGAAACATGGGTGCATTTAACCTAATATGAAGTATTATGAATAATATCTTAGTTTGCACAATTTTGAGCTTGTTTTTCGTATTTGCCCTAGACCACGTAGTTCCAATGAGATATTTAACCCTTAAATGCACCGTGTGTCATTTCTGATACGTACCAAATTTTTGCCTATAAATACTAATGTATTTAAGATACACGCCTACAACTCGCTCTGTATCATATCTGAGACATACTGGAACGATACAAGTTCAGAACGCGTTGCGTTTTTTTATGGCACGCGATGTAAACAAACATCAGTTAGTGCATAAGCGTTGTGGGTGATTGGTGATCGCGTGCTCCTACATCAGTGCATTTTTCCCATATATCAACGGATCAGAAAGGTAAGAAATAAATCTTATGAAATCAATGATGTTGTAATGATATAGGATGATCAT